>OX371224.1:317547942-317580838 GCA_947310385.1 Nephrotoma appendiculata
ACGAGCACCTCTCATAACGAGTAATTCGCATTACGAGCAAAAAAAAATTGTAAAAAACGACTCGCTTAACGTGCGACGTTTCGCATAACGAAGGAAAGTACCGAATTGTAAAACAATGAAAGAGAATTGAAAATGAAAAAAAATATTTGTAGCATATCTTGTTGCTGCATCATTCTGTGTTTAGTACTCGTTGTGTTTAGACATACATATTATATGTGATTTTTTTTTTGTGAATACATAGTTTAATAATTACAACATACATATTTGTGATTTTTTTGTCAAAAATGCCACCGACGAAAAAACTACAAGGAGACAGCCATAAGAGAATTACAATAACTATAGAAATGAAACGTAAAATCATTGAAAACCGAGAACGTGATGTGAGCGTAGCTGATCTAGCACGCACATATAATCGGTCTACATCAACGATTTGTACTATCCTCAAGAACAAGGATAAGATTTTGGAGATAGATGCTTCAAAGGGAGTTACAAGAATACCTACGCAACGGTCACGTGTTCTCGACAATGTTGAAAGGTTGCTTCTCATATGGATAAACGGAAAGCAATTACAAGGCGATACAATTAACGAGAGCATATTATTGTGAGAAGGTGAAAATGATTTTCGCTGACCTCGTAAAGTAGAAGCCAGGAACATCAACAGCCGAAGAAGAAGTATTTAAGGCAAGCCATGGGTGGTTCGAGAAATTTAAGAAAAGAACCGGCATTCACAGCGTTGTGAGGTATGGTGAAGCAGCAAGCATTGACACAAAGGCAGCGGAGAAATTAATCGGCGACTTCAAGAAGCTCATAGATTCTGAGGGTTTCTTGCCGCAACAAGTTTTTAATTGTGACGAGACGGGTCTTTTTTGGAAAAAGATGCCAAAGCGAACGTATATAACAGCAGAGGAGAATGCATTGCCAGGACACAAGCCAATGATAGACCGTCTCACGCTGCTATTTTGTGCCAATGCGAGCGGTGATTTAAAAATTAATCCGCTGCTATTCTACCATTCAGAAACTCCACGAGCCTTCAAGAAGTGTCGAGTCGAGAAAAACAGGCAAATGTGATGTGGAGGTCGAACAAAAAGGCTTGGGTGACACGTAACCTTTTTACTGAATGGATCATTGATTTGTTAGGTCCTTCTGTGAAAAAATATTTACTTGAGATGAATCTCCCCCCACTCCATGTCTTGTTTGTTATGGACAACGCTCCTGCTCATCCTCCAGGCGTACCAGACAACCTCCCTGAAGAATTTAAATTCATCAAGATTCAGTTTATGCCTCACAACACCACTGCGTTATTCATGCCTATGGACCAGCAGGTTATTTCTAACTTTAACTAGCTCTACACTAAGGCACTCTTCGAGCAATATTTTAAAGTGACTGAAGAGACCAATCTCACTCTCAGAGAGTTTTAGAAAGATCACTTCCATATCGTTACCTGCCTCAAGATGATCGAATCGGCGTGGAAAGCAGTTACCAAGAGAACCCTCACTTCTGCTTGGAAGAAGCTTTGGCAAGAGTGTGTTGCCAAATGGAATTTTGAGGAGTTTGAGACAGTACGTGTTGATCCTGTTGTCAACGAGATTGTGTCTTTGGCCACTATAATAGGACTGGAGGTGGATAACAATGATATTAATGAGATTGTGGTAGAGCAAAGCCAAGACCTGACCACCGAAGAGCTTATGAAGTTGCATTGTGTTTCACAGCAAGAAGTGATAGAAAGTTGGTCAGATACGGAGGAGGAGGTAACACAAAACAACAATCTTCTGGCGCAATACGAGAAATGCTGAAAGCATGGAAATCGGTTGCTTCGTTCATTGAGAAGCATCACCCTAATAAGGCAGTGGGTACGCGCGAGTTACACCCCTGGATATTGAAAGTAACACAAATAAAAATGCACACAAAACAATTTTATATTAAGTGTGAAAATATCAAATTATATTTTCACATAAAAATGGAAAAGAAGAATGTGCATATAAAGTTAATTTTTGTAAAATAGAATAAGACACCTTAGCACATGTAGAATACATGTGACTAAAAAATAATGTAAGAAAATTATAGAAAAGAAAAAGAACGAATAATTAATTAGAGTTCTGACTCTGAAGAGATCAGTTATAAACACTCTAAGATAATCTAGTTTTATAAAATACCTTAACATAAGTAATTAATGTAAATTTTGCTTAATAAATAAATAAATAAAAAATAATTTTTTTTCGATTAATCAATAATCGAATTTAAAACTGGCGCAGTTGGTAGGATTTTCTTCTGAAGAAGGAAATCCAGGGATTAAACCAAAAAATATTTTTAAAAATATTTTGTGAACTTGAGTGAACAGTAACAAAGAGACACATTAAAAATAGCGAGCTCGTAGAAACAAAATTCGCGAAAGTGTAAAATCGTACGTCTTTTAGATCAAGTAAATCATATAGACAGTAATAATTTATTGTTAATTTGTAATATTTAAGTGTTTAAAAGTAAATCGTAGATAACAATAATTAAGTGCTAATAAAACCAGAAAATTTTTATAATAAAACTATAATAAAACTAGAATCAAAAAATAAGTGAACAAGACAAAAAATTAAGTGAAGTAAAATCTTTAAAATTCGATTTAACACCAAATCAAATCATTCGAAACTTTAATGATATTACGCCATTCTCCGGTGAAGACCATTACAAATTAAAATCATTCTTAAACGCAGTGAGTGATTGCGAAAATTTATGAGGCGACATTGAACTTAAGTGCTACTGTCTTAAACGAGTCATAAACAGTAAAATAATTGGTATGGCGAGAAGTACAATCATGGAAATCCCAGATCATATGAGGAATTGGTGTAACGTAATGCAACACTTAAAACTGAAATTTCAACCCAAGGAAACAATTCATCAATTGCTATTCAAGGCAAAGGAAACTAAGGTACATAACTTGAAAGATCTCTTTAATAAATTAAATAAATATAAAAGTGATTGCAGTGAAATATGCGATTACGATAATGAAGATATTTTTACATACAATTCAATAGATAAAGAATTAGTGCAAAGTTTAAAGTCAAACCTTGTGCCTATAGCGCAACTACAAATTGATTTAAATCTATCACTTTTTGAACTTGATAATTTTTATGTAAATCAGAGATATATTTATCTGACGATATAGTCAAATTCGAATATAGAATACACAAAAATTGTAAAAATAATTTCATTAATAAAAAATTTAGTTATAATAATCAGAAAAATTCGAAAAATAGTGATCATAACGTAATATATAACTCAAATTTTAACCATAACAATACAAATAATTTACAAAGAAATCATAATACTAACAATACTAATAATTTTAATAATGGTTCACATGCTCAACATCATAATACTACTAATAACAATAATTTTAACAGACAAGGACAGTTTAGATTTAATCCAAGACAATTTAGGTTCAACTCGAATAATTTTAATCGTTTTATTAGGAATAACCACAATAGAAATGAAACACGGTCAGTAGAACCGATGGAGGTTGATAATATTGTTAGAAGCCCAGAACTTAATCCCGAGGTAAATTTTATAGAACCGCCCCAATTAGTCAATTACCGATAGTTAAACTTACATTCGATCAAATTGTTATCAATTGTTTATTAGACACTGGCTCGGATACCAGTCTCATTAAACCAAACGGTTGAAAAACCAATAAAATATAATTCTTTAGGTGGATCAAATTATGTGACGGAATAAAAAATGGTACCCTAGAATGGAAGATATTCTCTCTAAAAAGCGAGAAATACGATGCAATAATAGGCATACACTTTTTGAAACCATTCGAAGCCATTACGGATACAAAAAATGAATGTCTTAAGATATTCAATAAATGTACGATTCCATTTATTAACGTTGGATATCCTAGTGGTTTTACCGAAGTAAACCATCTAGAACCAACAACCAATCCCAAAGAGGAAATAATCAACAAAGTAAACCAAACTCATTTGAATGTCGAGGAAAAGGAATACCTGAAGGTTATTCTCGAAAAAAAAACAAAGATTTATTTTATCTCGAAGGTGAAAATTTGACCTTTACTCATGAGATAACTCATAGTATAAAATTGCAAAACGAAAATCCAATTTATAGTAAGATATATCGATATCCTCAAATTCATGAAAGCGAAATTGAACGTCAAATTAAAGATATGTTAAACCAAGGCATAATCCGGGAATCGAATTCACCATATAATTCACCCTTATGGATCGTGCCGAAAAAGATGGACAATTCAAATATAAAAAAATGGCGAATCGTAATAGATTATAGAAAAATTAATGACATCACTATAGATGATAAGTTCCCAATCCCCAACATTGAAAGCATTTTAGATAAATTAGGAAAAGTATTTTACGACAGTGGATTTAGCCAAAGGTTTCCATCAAATCATGGTAAAGCCGGAAGATCAGAAAAAACAGCACTTTCAACTCCATTTGGCCATTTTGAATATATAAGAATGCCATTTGGACTGAAAAATGCACCGGCAACATTTCAACGGTTAATGAACTCTGTTTTAAGGGACTTCATAAATAAAATATGTGTAGCACCTCCATGGAGGAACACGTATTAAATATTAATAAAATATTCAATAAACTACGGGAATCAAATTCAAAAAATACAAATTGACAAGTGTCATTTCTTCTCTAAAGAAACCGATTATCTAGGTCATACCCTAACTACCGACGGCGTAAAACTTAACACGAAAAAAGTAATCGACATAACAAATTTAAAATTACTCGAAACGCAAAAACAGATAAAATCATTCCTAGGAGTAACTGGATACTATAGGAAATTCATTAAAGATTACGCGAAAATCGCTCAACCTATGACCAAGTATTTGAAGAAGAATGCGAAAATTAATAAACTAGACCCTACATATACAAATGCTTTTGAAAAATTGAAAACAATTTTAACTACACATCCAATCTTAAGATATCCGGACTACAATGAACCATTTGTTCTTAACACTGATGCGAGTCAATTTGCAATTGACGCTGTGTTATTACAACAAAACCACCCAGTAGCCTATGCAAGTAGAACCTTAAACCAACACGAAATTCGATACAGTACAACTGAAAAGGAACTATTAGCAGTTGTATGGTCTGTTAAATACATACTTCAGACCTTATATTTACGGCAAACCATTCGAGTTACACACGGATCACCAAGCATTGAAATGGCTCCAAACTAAATATTTAGGAAAAGACCTCAATCCGAGACTCCAAAGATGGATATTGTCACTCGGAGAGTATAACATCAAAATTAACTATTTACAGGGAAAATAAAATAAAATAGCGGATTTTATAAGTAGAATTAACACTGACACACAGGAAATAAACAGAATAGAAACTAGTTTCCAACTTAACGAAGGGAGAAATCTCCCATTAGCATATGAAATTAATAACGAAGAATTAGCCGAGAATAATAATTTAGACAACGAGTCAACACACCCCAATGTAGAATCACAAGAGGAACAAAACGTTAATATTACAACCTTAGAAACAATAGTGAATAGATTCAAAACTCAACTTATATTTACTGAAAATTTCACTAACGAACTAGAAAATATTTTAGGAAATCGTAGAATTAATATTAACCCAAAAAATTATTTAACAGGTACAAGAGTAGCAATCCATACGTATATTTCTGACGAAGAATTTCATGATATACAACAGACATTAATCAGTGAATTTCCCAATATGAAATTTGTTAAATGCTCTTACTTTGCACAGGACGTAGAAACTGAAGATCAATTAATAAAAATAATTTCAATATAACATAAAGAACAAAGCCATCCTGGTATAATAACGTTATATGAAGATTTAAAGTATAAAGTATATGGAAAACATATGAAAATTCTAATCACCAAAATAACTAACAATTGTGATATTTCCAACCGAGCTAAATACGACAGGAACCCTATCCGACCCAAATTTCAAAAAACCGAACTACCTACAGATAAAAATCAAATAATCCATATATATACCTATGTGAACAGGAAACAATCATTTATTGTATTTATTGATAAGTTTACCAAATTCGCTACAGCATATCCCTTAGAAAATAGGACACATGTTGAACTCATCGAAAAACTTAGAATGTATTTTAACAATAAAAAACCGTTAAAGATTATAGCTGATAACGAATTCAAACATGTGAATATTAAAGAATTCCTAGATCAGGAAAATGTAGACTTACATTTAGCCAAACCTAATAGCCATACTGGCAATGCTGACGTTGAACGTTTAAATAATTCCTTAATGGAAAAACTCAGAATATTAAATCTAGAGCAAATGAACCCAATACGAATTCAAATGCTAGAAGCAGTTAAAACGTACAATAACCAGTACCATATCACAATAAAATGCACCCCATCAAAAGCAGAAGAAGGTATATCAAACAAGGAAGAAATCTATAATAACCTAATCCCTGCACAAAGCAAAAGATTAAACAGATATAACAGAAATAGGGAAGATTACCAAGAACTTTGTAACGAACAGGCCTCCATTTTGGTGGTCTGTTGTTAGCAGAATTCACTGGGCTAGAGGTTTCAACTCGGTCTTGTTTAAGCCAGCTAATGCTCAGGGAAAGGCGTGGGGTTTGTTGAAACTTAACCCAGTCTTGATAGACCGAAACTTAAATTTGGGATGGGATACCTACATAAGAAATAGAAACAAAAAAAAAAATGCTACTCAGTATTATCAATCATCACTCGATGCCATCAGCCCAGAACCTCCCTACTCACCTGTTCCTCCATTACTCACTTATTCCATTCTCACACCTGAAATATGTACCGAAGAGCAATAAACTCCGAAATCAGAAATACTAAGGAAAATTTGGACTAGTAAAATTAGTATGAACATATTCGATAATTTATTAATCAAAATAATCAAATTTAACAAAAATACTGATAACTAAATGGACTAAGCATTATTAAAAGGAAAACTACCTATAGAAATTGCATGACTTATATAATTCAACTGTAGATGTGTATATTGATATAATTATATAAATAATACCCGAAAATATATCCCATCTACTCATATACAGCTGAAATTAGTACGCGTACCGTTTAAATTTAATACGTAACTACTTAAATAATAATTCCAAAAAAAATCACAATATTAAAAGAATATAAAGTTAAAGAATATAAAATAGATACAAAAGAAATATTAATAATAATAATAATAATAATTGTACATATAAAGAGAATATTATAAATGGTCTATTTACGATTTTTCCTATGATGCGAGTGCGATGGTTTACCGTAATCCATAAGTCCATATCCGTAATTCGTAGATTTCATATGATGACGATGATACATTTCCGCAATATTATAAACTCGAAGGTTGATATGTAATATAATATCAGGATACCGAAACGAGACAATTCTTAAAAGCAACTTGACCTTGCAAATCCGCAGGAACACATTTTATTTTAAAAATCGTTGTGCCACCATAGTTTATTAATTAGTTGAGTACCCGTATGATTAATTAAATTATTCGTAATCACTAGCTATATAAAGTTCGATTTTTGGAAGGAAAGCACTATTTTTACAACACGTTCGTGCTTATGTTTCACTTTAGATTAATGATTTGATTTTATTTAGTATCTTTTATTATAAATTGTCATTATATTGTAGATTTAACGAATACGTATTTATGATTTAGACGAATTATTATTATAATTACCAATCGTACGATCATTCATGCTATTCGCGTACGGGTAACATATCGTTAAATAGAGGTACGTTATTCGAACGTCCTTCCACGTGCAATTGGATTATAATACCGCAACTTATATACAATTATGTAATTTTCTTAAAAATAACTTATAATTTTTGGTCACATAATGTTTGTTTCACCAAATTAGCATGTACAATTTCCATAGATAAAAGAACATGATCAGATTTTTTTATTTTTGAATTGTTCACTAAATGCACAACCACTCGACAATTTTTACTGTTCAAAATACGTAAAGTAGGTAAGGTATACCCGTGCGAGTGTTACTAAATATACATACACGTATCTCTAATTCAAGGTATTTACACAACTGAACACTATCAATTAGAACTTTAAACTTTAAACGTTTAAGTCCCGACAACAATGGTAAATTATATTCACAATTAGATTTAAACTTTAACCTTTTTTTTTTATACTAATGTCTACTAGTTATCATTTTCTAGCCACGACTGATCAATTTCAAAGCACATCAACTGACTGCCAAAAAAAAAACGAACGGATCGTTTTGCAATTTTTGTTCATATTTCAGGTTTTATTGCTCTGTCGTCATAAAACATTCCATACAATCAAATTAATAAAAATAGAAATTTCCCGCGTTTTTTTTTGTTTTTTTTGTAACATGAAAAATATAATTGTCAACCCTCAACTTGTAGCGGTCAAGTTGGTTGGCGCTACAAATCGTGGGGACGTCCCACACCCAAGAGAAGAGGTCTCATTAACAAAGCCGGGCAAATTTTTAATCTAAAATTAAGTTATGATATCCTTAATGTGGTATACACCCAATATTTTTCCACTTTTATCAGCTAATTGAAACGCTACGCTACCGACAGGTTTTATAATTTTTGATTCCACAAATTTTGGTGCTAATTTTGCATTAAACTTTTGCGTTTTATCACTCTGGACGAAATTTCGAACATAGACCGTTTGACCAATTCTGAATTCACGATGACGACTACGGAGGTTATAATTATGTGAATTTCGGTTGTACGCCTCTTTGAGGTTTTTGAGGACAACTTTCTGCGCTAACGACAACCGATCACTACTTGAAATAGCAGTATCCTTTCCAGATAATTCATTCAGATTCCGAAGTAATTCGTAACAAGTTCCATGACCAATGTAGTGCTGTGCAAAGACCAAGTAATGGGGCGAAAATTTAGTACTTTGATGCTTCGCATTACGTAGAGCAGAACTGATTGCGTGTATGTGACAGTCCCAATTACGATGCTCATCTTTTATGTACGAACGAATGGCTGCGATAATTGAACGGTTAACCCTTTCTGAAGCATTTGCCTGAGGTGAATATTTTGGCGTAAGAGTATGCTTAATACCATATTTGTTTAAAAATTCCTCAAATATTTTGGAAACAAATTGTTTTCCGTTGTCACTAAATAATATCTCTGGAACAGAGAATAATTGGAAAATTTTTTCAAGATGTGTAACCACGTTCTTTGAATTGGCTTCTCGCATTGGTTCTAGTAGTACGAAGCGTGAGTATTGGTCAAGTACAATGAAGAGATAAGTATTTCCGGAAGGCGATCGGGGATACGGCCCTAAGAAATCGATAAATAGTTTCTGCCATGGCCGATCAATTTCAGTATAACCTCCCATACGTGGTCGAGTTGAATAATTGGGAGCTTTAGTCGTTTTACAGGTCACACATACTTTAAGATATTCTGATACATCACGAGTCATAGAAGGCCAGTAGTAATATCTCCTTAGAATATCCAACGTTTTATTGAATCCCATATGCGCCGAAGTAGGCGGGCAATGCGCTTGCGCAATTAGATTAGACGTAAGTTCAGACGGCACATACAACTTCCAGTCTGGAATATCTGTTTCAATTCCATACGGGGTATTATCAGCATTGAAATAAATTTTGTCATCTCTCACACGAAATGTTTGGGTAAACTTAGGTTGGGATCGAATAACATCAATCAAAGACAAATACTCGTTGGTTTTAAATGCGGGATCAGTCAGGTTAATGTAGAGACTTCCGTTCAGTAACGTATTATCGTCCATTTTCAGTTCATCAGCAGCCTGTCGAGATAAGGCGTCCGGTACGACATTTTCACTTCCTTTACGATACTCGATGGTAAAATCGTATGCCTGTAATTTCAGACTCCATCGAGCTAATCGCCCTGCAAGATCACTTTGGTCCATCAACCACTTGAGACTAGCATGGTCCGTTATGATAGTGAATGGAAATCCATCCACGTATTGACGAAACTTCTTCACTGCGACCACGGCAGCGTAACACTCAAGTTCAGTAACTGAATACCGACGTTGAGCAGGATTTAGTTTCGCTGAGACGTACGCAATGGGGCGCTCTTCTCCTTTGTCTGTTTTTTGAAATAAAACGCCTCCGATTCCGGTGGTTGATGCGTCACATTGAATAAAAAAATGTCGATTGTAGTCGGCATTGCACAAGACAGGTGAAGTTGAGAGAGCCTGTTTTAGATTTTCAAAAGATTGAGCCGCTACTTGATCCCAAATAAATTTCCTATTTTTCTTCAATAACTCCGTAAGTCCCGCTGCCACATCAGAGAAATTTCTAATGAACCTGCGGTACCATCCTGCCATACCTAAAAAGCGGCGGACTTGTTTAACGTTTTTAGGTGCTGGATATGCAGTTATGGCCGAGACTTTGTCAGGATCTACTTTTACGATACCGTCACCCACAACATATCCCAAATACTTAATTTCTCGGAGCATAAACTTGCTCTTTTCGATATTTATCGTTAAATTAGCTCGTTTTAGTAATCCTGCTACCGTAGTTAGTAATGCCACATGCTCATCAAACGTCTCTGTTGTAATCAGTAGGTCGTCTAAGTAGACGAAGACCTGGTGCTGAAGTTCATTAGGGATGACACGGTGCATTAAACGGCACATCGTTTGCGGCGCGTTACAAAGCCCGAAAGGCATAACCGTAAAATGATACAGCGGTCTTCCGGGAACAGCAAAAGCTGTCTTATCCCTCGACCCCTTATCTAATGGTATTTGCCAAAAGGCGTCTTTCAAATCAAGGCTTGAAATAAACCTTGTTTTGTTAAGACGCCCTAGCAACCCATCGATCAGGGGAAGAGGGTAAGCATCCTTTACTGTTACCGCGTTCAATTTTCTGGCGTCAAGGCACAATCGGACTTTGCCGCTCGCTTTTCGAACCAAGGTAACCGGACTACTCCATGAGCTAAAACTCTCCTCGATCACTCCAAGAGAAAGCATTCGATCCAGCTCGTCATATAATTCTTTTTCTCTAGCCGGGGATATCGCGTAATGCCGTTGCTTGATTGGTTTCGCATGGCCTACATCTATAAAATGGGAAATTAGATCGGTCTTGCCTAAACCTAATTTTTCAAATGATGGGAATTGATTGATAGAATTTTGGAGAACCCCATGTTGGTGGGAAGATAAATCGTGATGTAAAGATGCTTTATCAGATTTGGTAAGCGTTGAATTTAATTCGCTAATGGCGGGTGCCTTATTGATTCGCGGTATATGGATTCGAAAACCAAATAATTTCCAAAAGTCCATTCCCAGGTATAAAGGTTGACTTAAATTTGGCGCAAGGTGTAATTGGATGGAATGTGTCTGACCTGCAAATGAAATGGGAACCGAGATGTGACCTAATATAATTTCACTTGACCCATTTGCAGTCTTTACCCGAGAAGGCATATGTCTAAAGTGAACGTCAGGGTAGGACAGAAATTCTTCGCACCCTTTTCCTAGCACAGATATATTGGCTCCGCTGTCTAGTAATCCGCTATATGTTTTATTCAGAATACATACTTCAGCATAAGGTCTCCCGTCGGTATCGTCAGTAATTAGAGAATCTGTAATATAATATTTCATGCGCCTGCGCTTTGACCAATAGTTAAGCGAACGACCTCTCACAGTTTTTGTAGGAATTTGTTGGTATAGTTTTCGATTAACGTTAGAAAAAGGTGTTACATTAGCCTTTTCGACACCAGCTGATCCAACTCTGGATCCGTGTTCGAAGCTGATTCTACGAATCGTACGTGCTTTGGATTTGATTTTATAGCAATTTGGGTTTTGGGATTCAGAGTATTGCCAGTCCCCTGCTCCCTCCAGTCGTTTCCCCATTGATTACGACAACGTAAGCAGTTCGATTTTAGCACACCCGGTTCTCCACATCCGTAGCAGTAAAGACGGTTAGGCCCACGATTCTGATAACTTGTACTATGGTTGAAATTTGGTCTATCTGTTTGATTCGCAAGAGTTTGATTTGGCTGCCTATTTCGTTGGAGTTCGAATAATTCATGCTCATAGTTTGGAACCCTTTTGGTGGTGGCCTCAGTACTTTCTAGACATTGATTGTCCATTTCGCACACAACCTTGCGGTTGGAACATAACATCTCCGGAACAAATCCTGTTCTCGCCCACGTGTCTTCATATGCGACGCATTTTCGAACCATGTCTTCTATACAGGAGAATTCATGGTCGACGAGCTTATCTTGAAGACCAGGTCTCATATTTCGTCGCATAATAGTTGTAAGTTGTTGATCACTTAAAGGGACTTCGCATTGCAAAGCAATTTTTAAAACGTCACTGTAGAATTCGTTAAAAGACTCGCGCGGCTTTTGCTTCCGAGCTTCCAACATCCATCTGATTTCATCGTCACTTCGACGATCTTGGAAACGTTTCAGTAACGCTGATTTTAGCTGGGTCCATGTCGTATTAGGATTTCGTTCAATGAATGTCCAATAATAATCAGCCGCAATATCTTTTAATAGATAATTCAAATCGGTAACCATTTGAAATGAGGGAATATTATTGTTTTCGGCTAAATTATCAACTTTAAAGAGAAATCGTTTGATCTTTTCTCCAGTTGGACTACCATCAAATCGTAAATTCCACTTGACTGGCGATATACCCTTAGAATGACTATAGCGTGAAGATGATGGTCTACTAAAGCTAGTGAATGGTATTGGACTAGAATCACGATCGTGATTAGGAGGGTGCGTTGAGTGATTACGAGACATATTATCCCGCGTGGGTGATGATGTAGATCTTAGAGGAATACGATTTTCAACACCCAAATCGTTTTCAATTTGAGCTGATGCTCGAGAATTATTTGGAGTGATGGCATCTGCCAGGTTTTGCTCAGGAGGCTGCTGCAAATTGAAGAGCATATCGGTTCCTGGTTTAACAGTCTCTGTAGAAAATCTCACTCGAGTAATGGGTTCATCCTCAAAAGATTCATCAGGGCCTAGATCTTGCACGCTTATTTCTGTTAAGACGTTCTTGGAATCATCTAAAGACGTCTGATCGCTAATTATTCGATTGAGGATAGCAATTAATTTAGTTACTTTTTCCTTAAGTTCTAAAACCTCGGACAATACCGTTTTTGAATAACTTAGCCTGTTTAAACTACCTTCCACATGTTTTAACCGACTAAACAGCTTGTCACGTTTCTGCTCCCCTTCCGGATTCTCTACATTTAGCGCGTCTTGTAAAAGAACATGGAAATTTTTTATTTTGTTTTTAATGCGCGCGACTTCCCGTTTAGGATTTTTACTGGCGGCGGAATGCGGCCGGACAGGAATTAACACTGAATGCTCCTGTTCGTCTGCAACTCTAAGTTTCAGTTGGCCCAATGCAACCATGGGACTAGCTCTTATCTCACGAACTTCGCATTCTATTTGAAATTCGTCAAATTCTAAATTTTCAATATTCATCGTGGAAACGCAAAAGTAATGTAATTCAAACCAAAATAACCCACAATATTTTCAATGAGAAAGTTGTTATAAACCGAATGTAGTATAATGTAATATTTTTAATTCTTAAAGAATAAAAAAAGTTGATTGTGGAATATCAAAACAAAATATATAAATTCACCCAATCCCAGAATATCCCTAATTTTTAAATTTAGAAAATATTAATAAAGAATAAAAAAAAATAATAATGATATTAGCCTTATTAATTAGTTGATACAAGGAATGCAGAGTAAAGCTAATTAATAGTTGGATTAAATTGGATATTAGCTTGATTCCTTCCAAGCTAGATTCTTAACAAATGCAAAATTTCGATATTTGTACGAAATAATAAACTCACTAGAAACAGAGGAGGTGTTGAAGTAAGTAGGTCCTGAGTTGATGGGTGATGTTCATTAAAATAATGATTAATTGTTTGTGATGATAATACTGTAGCTTGCAAAAACATTATCAAGAAAGAAGTATGGAATACATGAAAAATAAATAAAATAAGTAACTCAAAGAAATAAACTCACAAAATCATCAAAAACAGCGTAAGCTGGAAGCAATATTGCGCTTTAAGATACCATTCCTATTTGTAATAATAATCACATTTTTGGAGCTAACATTGAAATCAAAATCTAAACTTAGAGATACAACGCGAAAAGGTGATTATTATTTTTCTTCATGCCATCAATTTGAACGTATCGAAGAACTTTAACTCACGTATAATAACCGGAAATAAAACGTTCACGTTCAAATCATGCATAGTTGTTTCTGATAAAAAAAATAGACTTAAAGAAGTCGATAAAAAAAATATGAAATTGAAATGGTGAAAATAATTAACACTTGAAACTAAAGTATTATGAAAACGTTATTTAATCAGTTAAAATTTTTTTTTTTTTACATATTATACCGTTTGTTTGGGCGCCACTGTAACGAACAGGCCTCCATTTTGGTGGTCTGTTGTTAGCAGAATTCACTGGGCTAGAGGTTTCAACTCGGTCTTGTTTAAGCCAGCTAATGCTCAGGGAAAGGCGTGGGGTTTGTTGAAACTTAACCCAGTCTTGATAGACCGAAACTTAAATTTGGGATGGGATACCTACATAAGAAATAGAAACAAAAAAAAAAATGCTACTCAGTATTATCAATCATCACTCGATGCCATCAGCCCAGAACCTCCCTACTCACCTGTTCCTCCATTACTCACTTATTCCATTCTCACACCTGAAATATGTACCGAAGAGCAATAAACTCCGAAATCAGAAATACTAAGGAAAATTTGGACTAGTAAAATTAGTATGAACATATTCGATAATTTATTAATCAAAATAATCAAATTTAACAAAAATACTGATAACTAAATGGACTAAGCATTATTAAAAGGAAAACTACCTATAGAAATTGCATGACTTATATAATTCAACTGTAGATGTGTATATTGATATAATTATATAAATAATACCCGAAAATATATCCCATCTACTCATATACAGCTGAAATTAGTACGCGTACCGTTTAAATTTAATACGTAACTACTTAAATAATAATTCCAAAAAAAATCACAATATTAAAAGAATATAAAGTTAAAGAATATAAAATAGATACAAAAGAAATATTAATAATAATAATAATAATAATTGTACATATAAAGAGAATATTATAAATGGTCTATTTACGATTTTTCCTATGATGCGAGTGCGATGGTTTACCGTAATCCATAAGTCCATATCCGTAATTCGTAGATTTCATATGATGACGATGATACATTTCCGCAATATTATAAACTCGAAGGTTGATATGTAATATAATATCAGGATACCGAAACGAGACAATTCTTAAAAGCAACTTGACCTTGCAAATCCGCAGGAACACATTTTATTTTAAAAATCGTTGTGCCACCATAGTTTATTAATTAGTTGAGTACCCGTATGATTAATTAAATTATTCGTAATCACTAGCTATATAAAGTTCGATTTTTGGAAGGAAAGCACTATTTTTACAACACGTTCGTGCTTATGTTTCACTTTAGATTAATGATTTGATTTTATTTAGTATCTTTTATTATAAATTGTCATTATATTGTAGATTTAACGAATACGTATTTATGATTTAGACGAATTATTATTATAATTACCAATCGTACGATCATTCATGCTATTCGCGTACGGGTAACATATCGTTAAATAGAGGTACGTTATTCGAACGTCCTTCCACGTGCAATTGGATTATAATACCGCAACTTATATACAATTATGTAATTTTCTTAAAAATAACTTATAATTTTTGGTCACATAATGTTTGTTTCACCAAATTAGCATGTACAATTTCCATAGATAAAAGAACATGATCAGATTTTTTTATTTTTGAATTGTTCACTAAATGCACAACCACTCGACAATTTTTACTGTTCAAAATACGTAAAGTAGGTAAGGTATACCCGTGCGAGTGTTACTAAATATACATACACGTATCTCTAATTCAAGGTATTTACACAACTGAACACTATCAATTAGAACTTTAAACTTTAAACGTTTAAGTCCCGACAACAATGGTAAATTATATTCACAATTAGATTTAAACTTTAACCTTTTTTTTTTATACTAATGTCTACTAGTTATCATTTTCTAGCCACGACTGATCAATTTCAAAGCACATCAACTGACTGCCAAAAAAAAAACGAACGGATCGTTTTGCAATTTTTGTTCATATTTCAGGTTTTATTGCTCTGTCGTCATAAAACATTCCATACAATCAAATTAATAAAAATAGAAATTTCCCGCGTTTTTTTTTGTTTTTTTTGTAACATGAAAAATATAATTGTCAACCCTCAACTTGTAGCGGTCAAGTTGGTTGGCGCTACAACTTAGAGAACAAGGTTACATTAAGAACTACAAAGCTTTAAGACATAAAGACCATCCAAAATTTCGAAGACATAATTTAATAAATATACATATATACTAATACTTATAATAATATATACTAATACTAATACATTACTAATATAAAACGACCTCGAAAATTCACAGATTACAACCGCATTAATAATACTGACAACACTGATGACAACGATACCGACACATGCTCAACTTTCAGTCGAGAAAATCGAGACGGATAACGGGTACACCATAATTAAGGAATACGAAAAACTATTCCCAAAGACATACAATTACTCTTTACACATCATAGATCTAGAGCCGATCGAAATGACAATATTAGAACTAAGAAACTCAATACACGAAATCATATCGAACCTTACAGAAATTACTTGTCGACAATTACTAGAAGAACTGGACCTTTTATTAACTAAACTATTGACATTAAAAACAGGACATCACTCAATTCATAAATGGATAGTAAATGGATTTCAGGTACAATGGATGACGAGGACAGACAGATAATTAACGAACATTTAGAGACAATTGACAGTAATACTGGAAATATTGTATCCAATATAAATCAGCAAATCAAAATAAACAATAATCTTAACGATACTATTTACAAATTATATCATGCAATTGAAGACGACCGACGGACTATCCAAAACCTCATAACAATTAGCGACAATCAAACTCTAACTAAACTAATAATATTAGATCTTAGAATGAAAATTCATGAAATAGATAGATTAATAAACGACTTACAGGATAATATAATATTTACTAATCTGAACATTATGCATCCTTCCTTACTAAACCATAAGGAAATCATAGAATATAAAATAGATATAAACAAATTAAAAAACTTAAGAGTAGGATTTACTAAAACCGATACTAATAAACTAATATTTCTAATCAAGATCCCTTATAAAATGACAAGAATAAATAAAAAATCAATAATCCCCTTGTCAAATGAAAAAGATTGTAAAATTATAAACTCTGAAATTGTCGAAACTCTTGAAATCAATAATCACTATTATAAATTTGATAATAATAAGGATATTTATCAATTATCGGAATTAAAACATTGCATACTAAATAAGAATTGTGAAATAGTAAAAAACTGTAATAATGAAATTTACCATATTAATGATAACATGATAATAATTCAACTTGCCAATAATATAACTTTAAAATCAAATATTGATGAAAGAAAATTTGTATTAAAAGGAAACTATAAACATAGATAATAAGTTATTTTCAAATAGCATTAAGGAAGAAAAAAACAATTTTGTAATTCCAAATTTGGGTTATAAGCCAATAAATAATACATTTACTTTTAAGGAAATTATATTAGAAACAAATAAAAACATAGATGAAATTAATCTTTTAAAAAATGACAAAGTTATTCAATATTCAGGCGGAATCATAATCATTATAGTAATGTTAATAATAATAATATTCCTATGTTATATTTTTTATAAAAATTACGTTTTCATGGCTAATAGCATCTGCTGGCCGACCCGAGCGGTTGTCGTCTTCTAATGACTCCCGACCACTTTTGAATAATTTTACCCACCTTGTTACTGTGGCATATGATGGTGCGATTCGCCGTAAACTTTTAATATATAGTTGCATATATAAATTGCATTTCGTCCATCTTTACAGAAAAATTTAATAACGGCGCGATATTCAATTTCATTCATTTTAAAAAAAATTCGAAAGACGTGTTACTAAATTGACAAAAACAAACGAACTGTAAAATTTACATCGAAATGTTCTTCTCGTTTCATCAGAAGTTTCATCGCGATAAAAAATGGTTTTGAAAAATATATTGTTGTCTCACTTACTCTTTTTTTTCATATGATATTGCAAGACTTTTTGATATACCCTCGTATGTATATAATGTAATTTTCTTTGAATAAACGATATAGTATGTTCATAACATTTTTTGGCTATTTTTTCAGCATGGAACGGATTATCGTATTTTACATTAATTTATATAGGAAATTTTGTTTCGCTTAACGAGTGTTTCGCTTTACGAGAAAGATTCTGGAACGAATTATGCTCGTTAAGCGCGGAGGTTTTACGACATTTTAATTTATATGCACATTTAAATAAATTTATCTAATTTTATCGATTCGATTTACTTATTTATTTTTAAACATTTTGCTAAATAATTATTTTATTTTCCCCTTAAAATTTGTCAGTAATGCAGATTTCGGTTGGATTTTGTGTTGGAACGGCCAGCCGAAAAATGTCGATAATGCAGTTTTGCTTGTAATAACTTATATTTGTTAGTAGAAAAATGCCAATTCTTCAGATTCAAAATAATCAACAAGGAATGTAAACCAATAAGGCAGATTTTTAGAAGATTTTCATCATAGCATATATAATTTATTACTATATATTAATTATTTTTATTTAACAGCTCCACATCAGCTCTTCTATTGCTGATGTATCATGCGAGACAGCAAGTTCACTTTTTATTAAAGTTCACTTAAATATTTTTATTAATAAATTTACACAATGGATTTCAATAACTATAAATGCTTTTTATTTTTATATTTTAATTGATTATATATTTTTACATAATAAAACATTTAATGTTTAACGGAAATATCTTTGCACACAATATGTGTGTCTTGGCTATTTCTCCAATTATTTTATATACCATACAATATGGAATCTAATACAATACTCTATGAAATCTAATAACATACTCTAGTTGTGAAAATTTAAAACAAAACTTATATACATTTTTTCTGGTATACAACCTGGCTAAGGACTCTATGTTTCAGCAGTTCAACTAAGGCCAGACTGTATACGAGTTATAACAATTGTACCAATTATATTTCTCTACAAAACGTATCCATTATACCATTTCGAAATGTCATGAATTAGACATTTCTTTACTGCTAAGATGTCATAACAAACAACAAACAACAAGGTAAGTAATTTAATTATTAAAAATAAAGCTTAATAGAAATAATAACAAAATTTAATAAAATTATTTTTATATTAATTTTTACAGAGATAAGGACAACGAGAAAACGATACACCCACAGATTCATAGAAATATCCAACCGAAAAATGTTGATAAAGCAGATAAACAATTGAAATGTTAAAAGTATTTTTTTTAATACAAAAAAATACATATTTTTTTTTACTAAGTTCATCATGATTCAAATGAAAAGTCCTAGTGGTTGTTACCTGTGCAAAAAAATTCATTTGTCACATTTCATGTGGAAACCAACCTCTTTTGAATATTTCATACTTATTATTCATACGAAAATTTCTATAAAATGATCGTTTAAAACTTCATGGCTGAAGAATAATTCAAATGAAAGGTTTTGGAGATGGTTACCTTTGGAAAAAAAAATTCAGGTCATTTTCTATGTCGAAAGACTGGGAAAACTCGTTTGAATATATCATACATACAAAATTTGAAATTTTTGTAAAAATTTCAAGTTTAACGTGTCATGACTGAATATGAGATAAATTTATAGTCTTGGTGTTGGTCGCCTCTGAAAAATGTTGCATGTCACATTTCATATGAAAAGTTTGGGAAAACTTGTTCGAAGGAATGCTTACTCGCTTGAAACATGCATACGATAATTCAAAATTTGTAAAAATAAAACGTTTAAAGTGTTATGACTGGAGAATGATTCAAATGAAAGGTCTTGGTGATGGTTACCACTGGAAAAAAAAAATTGTTCGTCACATTTAATGCGGAAAGCTTGAAAAAACTCGATTGATTTTTTCATACGATATATTCAAACGAGTTTTCATGGTCTCTGAAATTTTTTTCCGAGCTAACCATTACAAAGAACTTTTTCCGAATCCTTTTCCAGTTGTGACAGTTTAAACAATCAATTTTTAGAAATTTTACAAGTTTGTGTATGCGAATATTCAAACGAGGTTCGAGAACGTTTTATAAATGGTAATCATTAATAAAACAATCCATTTAAAATATTTTCAAAACGCCAAATATTTAATAAAGGACTTACAAAAATTTGGTTTTGTATTTTAGTTTCAATTGTTTCGTATGAATTTATTTTTATTTCAACAGTTTTAGCTGAAATTTAGAAACAAAAAAAATCATAATTTTTAATATCAAAAAAATATTTTCTGATATACAATTTGTATCTGTATTATCGACATTTTTCAGTTAGATTCTTCGATGGACATTTTACCGACGATTTTTGACTGATTAGTCCGAATCTGAATTATCGAATTTTTTGGCTTGCATGTCGAAAACCACCTCCATTACATTGCGTAATCTACTTCGCCCAACCCTATTTATTCTCTCTTTATTTCTTAAAAGTGCGGATTTGGCAGTATATTTCCTGCAGTACCTAGGGTTTTACATACCGTATTTGTTGTACTTATTAATGGTTTTTTGCCAAGTTAGACTTCTAACGTTTAGTACCACCTCCCATGGCACGGATGCAGCTATCTAGGTGTACAAAGAAAAAGACGAAGTCCTCTGAGTCCTTATGCTGAGAAGCGCCCTTAAAATTAATCTAATTATCATTACAATGAGTACGTCTTCTATATGGTAATAAAAAATGTAGGCATTGTATTCCCAAAATCATAACTTTAGATTACAGAAAGTGTATATGTAAATAAATCTTATCTATTATGTCTTGGTAAAAGAACATATTTCATTGCCCTCGGCTACCATTTAAATTCAAATATTATCCTTTTGATTTTTCTTAATAAATTCGTTCGTGTAGCTCCCACATACATCCATTTATACAGATACATATTTATAGGCAGACATTAAATCGAAAATTGTTTGCGTTGAAATTATTTGCAATAATTTCCTCCCTCAGTCCCAATACACGCCCGCGAACAAATTTTAAATTTTCCACATAAATTTTTTTACAAAGTTAAACAAGTATTATAAGACAAGTTTGCCGAGACTTTGATTTTTAAGTTTAACGACATATGTTTTATTGTAATCAAAACGTTGGCATATCACCAAAGAAGTAGAATAAGATTTCAAAAATGAAAAACTTTTCATCCATATTATCAGTAACTTTTGTGGTGAGAAAATTAAAAAAAAATAGACGAATATTTTCATACAAGAATCAACAATAGCGACGAATATATTCGTATGAAGCACAATAATAATAAAATTTAATAGTGAAGAAGAAATGTGCCATATACGAGTATAATGGATAAAGATTTTGCCAGGAGCTATACAAAATCCTAACAATACAAATAGATCTGAGTTTTTTATGGAAAAAGCATAGAGAAGTTCTTTATCTGTATATATGTATATTACAATTACAAGGACATCACTACTCTATTTTTGTAATATTAAAGCACACAAAAAATATATAGAGACATCATAATAAAGCCCCTAAGAAGATGAAACATATATAATTCAAATGCAGTTTTCAAGAATACCTTAAAGGCGATATCCTTATTTTGTGTACAGTTACAAAATGTAATAAATCACCGACTTGAACGTTTCTTGCCTTACATTTTTTTTATACCAGATATCGATTAGTACGAGAAAAATAAAATTTCCGTGTTTTCAAAAAAAATATGATGGGAAATTCCGATCTACATTTAAAGTGTATACGAGTACCTAAAATTAATAAAATGGTTTGCTCTTTATTACGCATACGGTACGGTACAACCACCCCAAAATTTATTTATATTTTATTTTTTACATCTTAATTTTATTTTATGTATTTTGTTAAATATACAATAAATAAAGGCAGATACATACATATACACAGGCTCCCGTATATAGGACATTGTTGACAAAAAAAAAATAATAAAGAAATAGATTGTCTTAATGTCACATCATCATCATCATATCCTATTCGTAATAAAAGGAAACGGAGGCAAAACATCGTGAGGAGGGAATGTCACTCACAGGAAAAATATTACATTTTTAATTCTATTTTTGTTTGATTATTTTATTTGTTTATTGTTGTTTATTTTTACGACTTCTTGCCTAGTCTTAAATATTAAGTAGATGTAGGAAAGAAACGAACGAAACATTTGGCCCACAAATTTAAAATTTCTGCAAAAATTGATCACGTTCGAGGTCAATAACAAATGGGTCTACCTCATCGTATCAAAATGAGAATAATTTTTATTTGTTGAGAATGCCCTAAGCTAGCTACACATATATACCATGTCCGTTACATTGAATGTGTAAATTCCATTTATTTCAGATCTGCAAAAATTGAGCAAGTTTGGGGTCAATAACAAATGGATCTTCCTCATCGTATCAAAATGGGGATAATTTTTATTTGTTTAGGATATCTCAAGATAATCACACATATATACCATGTTTGTTGGAAATTTCTGTGAGCTGGCCAATCCTCGATACAGTGAATGTGTAAATTCCATTTATTTCAGATTTGCAAAAATTGAGCAAGTCCGGGGTCAATAACAAATGGATCTACCTCATCGTATCAAAATGGGGATAATTTTTATTTGTTAAGGATGTCTCGAAATAATCACTCATATATACCATGTCCGTTGGGAATTTTTGTGAACTGGCCAATCCTCGATAAAGTGAATGTGTAAATTCCATTTATTTCAGATTTGCAAAAATTGAGCAAGTTCGGGGTCAATAAAAAATAGATCTACCTCATCGTATCAAAATGGGGATAATTTTTATTTGTTTAGGATGTCTCAAGATAATCACACATATATACCATGTCCGTTGGAAATCTCTGTGAGCTGGCCAATCCTCGATACAGTGAATGTGTAAATTCCATTTATTTCAGATTTGCAAAAATTGGGGTCAATATCAAATGGATCTTCCTCATCGTATAAAAACGGGGATAAATTTTATTTGTTAAGGATGTCTCAAGGTAATCACACATATATATCATGTCCGTTGGAAATCTCTGTGAGCTGGTCGATCCTCGATAAAGTGAATGTGTAAATTCCATTTATTTCAGATTTGCAAAAATTGAGCAAGTTTGGGGTCAATAACAAATGGGTCTACCTCATCGTATCAAAATGGGGATAATTTTTGTTTGTTAAGGATGTCTCAAGATAACCACACAAATATACCATGTCCGTTGTAAATTTCTGTGAGCTGGCCAATCCACGATACAGTGAATGTGTAATTTCCATTTATTTAACATTTTCAAAAATTGAGCAAGTTTGGGGTCAATAACAAATGGATCTTCCTCATCGTATCAAAATGGGGATAATTTTTATTTGTTAAGGATGTCTCAAGATAATCACACATATATACCATGTCCGTTGGAAATCTCTGTGAGCTGGCCAATCCTCGATACAGTGAATGTGTAAATTCCATTTATTTCAGATCTGCAAAAATTGAGCAAGTTTGGGGTCAATAACAAATGGATCTTCCTCATCGTATCAAAATGGGAATAATTTTTATTTGTTTAGGATATCTCAAGATAATCACACATATATACCATGTTTGTTGGAAATTTCTGTGAGCTGGCCAATCCTCGATAAAGTGAATGTGTAAATTTCATTTATTTCAGATTTGCAAAAATTGAGCAAGTTCGGGGTCAATAACAAATAGATCTACCTCATCGTATCAAAATGGGGATAATTTTTATTTGTTTAGGATGTCTCAAGATAATCACACATATATACCATGTCCGTTGGGAATCTCTGTGAACTGGCCAATCCTCGATACAGTGAATGTGTAAATTCCATTTATTTAACATTTGTAAAAATTGAGCAAGTTTGGTATCAATAACAAATGGATCTTCCTCATCGTATCAAAATGGGGATACATTTTATTTGTTAAAGATGTCTCAAGATAATCACACATATATACCATGTCCGTTGGAAATCTCTGTGAGCTGGCCAATCCTCGATACAGTGAATGTGTAAATTCCATTTATTTAACATTTGTAAAAATTGAGCAAGTTTGGTATCAATAACAAATGGATCTTCCTCATCGTATCAAAATGGGGATAATTTTTATTTGTTAAGGATGTCTCAAGATAATCACACATGTATACCATATCCGTTGATAATCTCTGTGAGCTGGCCAATCTTCGATACAGTGAATGTGTAAATTCCATTTATTTCAGATCTGCAAAAATTGAGCAAGTTTGGGGTCAATAACAAATAGATCTACCTCATCGTATCAAAATGGGGATGATTTTTATTTATTTAGGATGTCTCAAGATAATCACACATATATACTATGTCCGTTGGAAATCTCTGTGAACTGGCCAATCCTTGATACAGTGAATGTGTAAATTCCATTTATTTCAGATTTGCAAAAATTGAGCAAGTCCGGGGTCAATAACAAATGGATCTACCTCATCGTATCAAAATGGGGATAATTTTTATTTGTTAAGGATGTCTCGAAATAATCACACATATATACCATGTTCGTTGAAAATTTCTGTGAACTGGCCAATCCTCGATACAGTGAATGTGTAAATTCCATTTATTTAACATTTGTAAAAATTGAGCAAGTTTGGTATCAACAACAAATAGATCTACCTCATCGTATCAAAATGGGGATAATTTTTATTTGTTAAGGATTTCTCAAGATAATCACACATATGTATATACCATAACCGTTGGAAATCTCTGTGAACTGGCCAATCCTTGATACAGTGAATGTGTAAATTCCATTTATTTCAGATTTGCAAAAATTGAGCAAGTCCGGGGTCAATAACAAATAGATCTACCTCATCGTATCAAAATGGGGATAATTTTTATTTGTTTAGGAAGTCTCAAGATAATCACATATATACCATGTCCGTTGAAAATTTCTGTGAACTGGCCAATCCTCGATACAGTGAATGTGTAAATTCCATTTATTTAACATTTGTAAAAATTGAGCAAGTTTGGTATCAATAACAAATAGATCTTCCTCATCGTATCAAAATGGGGATAATTTTTATTTGTTAAGGATGTTTCGAAATAATCACTCATATATACCATGTCCGTTGGGAATCTCTGTGAACTGGCCAATCCTCGATAAAGTGAATGTATAAATTCCATTTATTTCAGATTTGCAAAAATTGAGCAAGTTCGAGGTCAATAACAAATAGATCTACCTCATCGTATCAAAATGGGGATAATTTTTATTTGTTTAGGATGTCTCAAGATAATCACACATATATACCATGTCCGTTGGAAATCTCTGTGAGCTGGCCAATCCTCGATACAGTGAATGTGTAAATTCCATTTATTTAACATTTGTAAAAATTGAGCAAGTTTGGTATCAATAACAAATGGATCTTCCTCATCGTATCAAAATGGGGATAATTTTTATTTGTTTAGGATGTCTCAAGATAATCACACATATATACCATGTCCGTTGGAAATTTCTGTGAGCTGGCCATTTTTTGCTCGATACAGTAAATGTGTAAATTTCCATTTATTTCAGATTTGCAAAAATTGAGCACGTTCGGGGTCAATAACAAATGGATCTACCTCATCGTATCAAAATGGGGATAATTTTTATTTGTTAAGGATGTCTCAAGATAATCACTTATATATACCATGTCCGTTGAAAATTTCTGTGAGCTGGCCAATCTTTGATACAGCGAATGTGTAAATTCCATTTATTTCAGATCTGCAAAAATTGATCAAGATAAGGTTCAATAACAAATGGATCTACCTCATCGTATCAAAATGGGGATAATTTTTATTTGTTTAGGATATCTTAAGATAATCTCACATATATACCATGTTTGTTGGAAATTTCTGTGAGCTGGCCAATCCTCGATAAAGTGAATGTGTAAATTTTATTTATTTCAGATTTACAAAAATTGAGCAAGTTCGTGGTCAATAACAAATAGATCTACCTCATCGTATCAAAATGGGGATAATTTTTATTTGTTAAGGATGTCTCAAGATAATCACACATATATACTATGTCCGTTGGAATTCTCTGTGAACTGGCCAATCCTTGATACAGTGAATGTGTAAATTCCATTTATTTACCATTTGTAAAAATTGAGCAAGTTTGGTATCAATAACAAATGGATCTTCCTCATCGTATCAAAATGGGGATAATTTTTATTTGTTAAGGATGTCTCAAGAGAATCACACATATATACCATAACCGTTGGAAATCTCTGTGAACTGGCCAATCCTTGATACAGTGAATGTGTAAATTCCATTTATTTCAGATTTGCAAAAATTGAGCAAGTCCGGGGTCAATAACAAATAGATCTACCTCATCGTACCAAAATGGGGATAATTTTTATTTGTTTAGGAAGTCTCAAGATAATCACACATATACCATGTCCGTTGGAAATCTCTGTGAACTGGCCAATCCTTGATACAGTGAATGTGTAAATTCCATTTATTTAACATTTGTAAAAATTGAGCAAGTTTGGTATCAATAACAAATGGATCTTCCTCATCGTATCAAAATGGGGATAATTTTTATTTGTTAAGGATGTCTCAAGATAATCACACATATATACCATGTCCGTTGGAAATCTCTGTGAGCTGGCCAATCCTCGATACAGTGAATGTGTAAATTCCATTTATTTCAGATTTGCAAAAATTGAGCAAGTTCGGGGTCAATAACAAATGGATCTACCTCATCGTATCAAAATGGGGATAATTTTTATTTGTTAAGGATGTCTCAAGATAATCACACATATATAC
This sequence comes from Nephrotoma appendiculata, assembly GCA_947310385.1. Classification (NCBI taxonomy): domain Eukaryota; kingdom Metazoa; phylum Arthropoda; class Insecta; order Diptera; family Tipulidae; genus Nephrotoma; species Nephrotoma appendiculata. Next base: position 317,574,907 of record OX371224.1, read on the forward strand.
CATGTCCGTTGAAAATTTCTGTGAACTGGCCAATCCTCGATACAGTGAATGTGTAAATTCCATTTATTTAACATTTGTAAAAATTGAGCAAGTTTGGTATCAATAACAAATAGATCTTCCTCATCGTATCAAAATGGGGATAATTTTTATTTGTTAAGGATGTTTCGAAATAATCACTCATATATACCATGTCCGTTGGAAATTTCTGTGAGCTGGCCATTTTTTGCTCGATACAGTGAATGTGTAAATTCCATTTATTTCAGATTTGCAAAAATTGAGCAAGTTCGGGGTCAATAACAAATGGGTGTACCTCATCGTATCAAAATGGGGATAATTTTTATTTGTTAAGGATGTCTCAAGATAATCACACATATATACCATGTCCGTTGGAAATTTCTGTGAGCTGGCCATTTTTTGCTCGATACAGTAAATGTGTAAATTTCCATTTATTTCAGATTTGCAAAAATTGAGCAAGTTCGGGGTCAATAACAAATGGATCTACCTCATCGTATCAAAATGGGGATAATTTTTATTTGTTAAGGATGTCTCAAGATAATCACACATATATACCATGTCCGTTGGAAATCTCTGTGAACTGGCCAATCCTTGATACAGTGAATGTGTAAATTCCATTTATTTCAGATTTTCAAAAATTGAGCAAGTCCGGGGTCAATAACAAATGGATCTACCTCATCGTATCAAAATGGGGATAATTTTTATTTGTTAAGGATGTCTCAAGATAATCACACATATATACCATGTCCGTTGGAAATCTCTGTGAACTGGCCAATCCTTGATACAGTGAATGTGTAAATTCCATTTATTTCAGATTTTCAAAAATTGAGCAAATCCGGGGTCAATAACAAATGGATCTACCTCATCGTATCAAAATGGGGATAATTTTTATTTGTTAAGGATATCTCAAGATAATTACACATATATACCATGTCCGTTGAAAATTTCTGTGAGCTGGCCAATCTTCGATACAGCGAATGTGTAAATTCCATTTATTTCAGATCTGCAAAAATTGAGCAAGATAAGGTTCAATAACAAATGGGTCTACCTCATCGTATCAAAATGGGGATAATTTTTATTTGTTAAGGATGTCTCAAGATAATCACACATATATACCATGTCCGTTGGAAATTTCTGTGAGCTGGCCATTTTTTGCTCGATACAGTGATGTGTAAATTTCATTTATTTCAGATTTGCAAAAATTGAGCAAGTTCGGGGTCAATAACAAATGGATCTACCTCATCGTATCAAAATGGGGATAATTTTTATTTGTTAAGGATATCTCAAGATAATCACTTATATATACCATGTCCGTTGAAAATTTCTGTGAGCTGGCCAATCTTCGATACAGCGAATGTGTAAATTCCATTTATTTCAGATTTGCAAAAATTGAGCAAGATAAGGTTCAATAACAAATGGATCTTCCTCATCGTATCAAAATGGGGATAATTTTTATTTGTTTAGGATATCTCAAGATAATCTCACATATATACCATGTTTGTTGGAAACAAACGCTCCGATATTCATTGTTCGCAACTTTAATAGGACCAAAAATTGAACGGATGACCTTCCTTTCGAAGGTAGATACTAATCTACAGTCGTTAGAGGTCATGGTCCAGCTCTCGCTTCCGAAAGTCAGCACAGGTCTTATCAGTGCTTTATAAAGTACCTCAAAGCCAAAGTACCAGCGCCTCAAAACCAATACCAAATCAGCGTCTGTTCTCCAGGATAGGTGCGGCTGAAGCGGGCGTCTGTCTTGTATCAAGCGACTCGCTATATAAATGTGTTCAAGGTAGGACTGGATGCCTTAAGATTTTCACCCCTACGTGACCCACACACGTAAAAAGCGGGTAGAGCGGCACGCCAACAACCTTCCCTCATAAAAACCATTTAAGTTATGAACCCTGAACAAAGGCCTCGGATTACCATATCGGATTCATTACAAACTCGACCTCATCGTATCAAAATGGGGATACATTTTATTTGTTACGGATGTCTCAAGATAATCACACATATATACCATGTCCATTGGAAATCTCTGTGAGCTGGCCAATCCTCGATACAGTGAATGTGTAAATTCCATTTATTTAATATTTGCAAAAATTGAGCAAGATAAGGTTCAATAACAAATGGGTCTACCTCATCGTATCAAAATGGGGATAATTTTTATTTGTTAAGGATGTCTCAAGATAATCACACATATATACCATGTCCGTTGGAAATTTCTGTGAGCTGGCCATTTTTTGCTCGATACAGTGATGTGTAAATTTCATTTATTTCAGATTTGCAAAAATTGAGCAAGTTCGGGGTCAATAACAAATGGATCTACCTCATCGTATCAAAATGGGGATAATTTTTATTTGTTAAGGATATCTCAAGATAATCACTTATATATACCATGTCCGTTGAAAATTTCTGTGAGCTGGCCAATCTTCGATACAGCGAATGTGTAAATTCCATTTATTTCAGATCTGCAAAAATTGAGCAAGATAAGGTTCAATAACAAATGGATCTTCCTCATCGTATCAAAATGGGGATAATTTTTATTTGTTTAGGATATCTCAAGATAATCTCACATATATACCATGTTTGTTGGAAACAAACGCTCCGATATTCATTGTTCGCAACTTTAATAGGACCAAAAATTGAACGGATGACCTTCCTTTCGAAGGTAGATACTAATCTACAGTCGTTAGAGGTCATGGTCCAGCTCTCGCTTCCGAAAGTCAGCACAGGTCTTATCAGTGCTTTATAAAGTACCTCAAAGCCAAAGTACCAGCGCCTCAAAACCAATACCAAATCAGCGTCTGTTCTCCAGGATAGGTGCGGCTGAAGCGGGCGTCTGTCTTGTATCAAGCGACTCGCTATATAAATGTGTTCAAGGTAGGACTGGATGCCTTAAGATTTTCACCCCTACGTGACCCACACACGTAAAAAGCGGGTAGAGCGGCACGCCAACAACCTTCCCTCATAAAAACCATTTAAGTTATGAACCCTGAACAAAGGCCTCGGATTACCATATCGGATTCATTACAAACTCGACCTCATCGTATCAAAATGGGGATAATTTTTATTTGTTAAGGATGTCTCAAGATAATCACACATATATACCATGTCCGTTGGAAATTTCTGTGAGCTGGCCATTTTTTGCTCGATACAGTGAATGTGTAAATTTCATTTATTTCAGATTTGCAAAAATTGAGCAAGTTCGGGGTCAATAACAAATGGGTCTACCTCATCGTATCAAAATGGGGATAATTTTTATTTGTTAAGGATGTCTCAAGATAATTACACATATATACCATGTCCGTTGGAAATTTCTGTGAGCTGGCCATTTTTTGCTCGATACAGTGAATGTGTAAATTTCATTTATTTCAGATTTGCAAAAATTGAGCAAGTTCGGGGTCAATAACAATTGGATCTACCTCATCGTATCAAAATGGGGATAATTTTTATTTGTTACGGATGTCTCAAGATAATCACACATATATACCATGTCCGTTGGAAATCTCTGTGAGCTGGCCAATCCTCGATACAGTGAATGTGTAAATTCCATTTATTTAATATTTGCAAAAATTGAGCAAGTCCGGGGTCAATAACAAATGGATCTACCTCATCGTATCAAAATGGGAATAATTTTTATTTGTTAAGGATGTCTCAAGATAATCACACATATATACCATGTCCGTTGGAAATTTCTGTGAGCTGGCCATTTTTTGCTCGATACAGTGAATGTGTAAATTTCATTTATTTCAGATTTGCAAAAATTGAGCAAGTTCGGGGTCAATAACAAATGGGTCTACCTCATCGTATCAAAATGGGGATAATTTTTATTTGTTAAGGATGTCTCAAGATAATCACACATATATACCATGTCCGTTGGAAATTTCTGTGAGCTGGCCATTTTTTGCTCGATACAGTGAATGTGTATATTTCATTTATTTCAGATTTGCAAAAATTGAGCAAGTTCGGGGTCAATAACAATTGGATCTACCTCATCGTATCAAAATGGGGATAATTTTTATTTGTTAAGGATGTCTCAAGATAATCACACATATATACCATGTCCGTTGGAAATTTCTGTGAGCTGGCCATTTTTTGCTCGATACAGTGAATGTGTAAATTTCATTTATTTCAGATTTGCAAAAATTGAGCAAGTTCGGGGTCAATAACAATTGGATCTACCTCATCGTATCAAAATGGGGATAATTTTTATTTGTTAAGGATGTCCCAAGATAATCACACATATATACCATGTCCGTTGGAAATCTCTGTGAGCTGGCCAATCTTCGATACAGTGAATGTGTAAATTCTATTTATTTCAGATCTGCAAAAATTGAGCAAGATTGGGTTCAATAACAAATGGATCTACCTCATCGTATCAAAATGAAGATACTTTTTATTTGTTAAGGATGTCCCAAGATAATCACACATATATACCATGTTCGTTGAAAATTTCTGTGAACTGGCCAATCTTCAATACAGCGAATGTGTAAATTCCATTTATTTCAGATCTGCAAAAATTGAGCAAGATTGGGTTCAATAACAAATGGATCTACCTCATCGTACCAAAATGGGGATAATTTTTATTTGTTAAGGATATCTCAAGATAATCACACATATATACCATGTCCGCGTTGAAAATTTCTGTGAGCTGGCCAATCCTCGATAAAGTGAATGTGTAAATTTCATTTATTTCAGATTTGCAAAAATTGAGCAAGTTCGGGGTCAATAACAAATAGATCTATCTCATCGTATCAAAATGGGGATAATTTTTATTTGTTTAGGATGTCTTAAGATAATCTCACATATATACCATGTCCGTTGGAAATGTGAGCTGGCCAATCCTGAATACAGGGAATGTTTAAATTTTTTTGGAATTCTAATCCAGAATTGTCCCAATTCAATTGAACAACAGAGATCGTTGCTTGAAGAATTTTCTGACATAAAGTGTTGTCGTATTTAATGAACTTGGTATCTATTATGTTTATTCCTTTCAGGCATGATCATAGCCGTCGGATGGCAATTAACCTTAGAGGTATATACAACCGTTGTTGTTCAACGTAATTGGATCAATTTTGGATTCGCACAAATTCAGCCATTATTTTTTTCGGGTGGCAATGAAATACCTTATAGAAATATATTCAATCATAGGGCCAAGTTCATTGAAGAAGTGTTATGTTTCTAGGATTAGTAAATATTTTATTTTTAAAATTTAAATTTATTGTTCAACACAAATATTTTTCAACATTTTATGTAGTTACATTTAAAATATAGTATCTTTTTAGGGGCATACCTATTTTTCCATAATTTATAAATAGAAATTTATGAAAATTGAATTTGTATGATAAGCACAAATTTCGTCAGTTTGAAAGGCGGCTATTTCGAAAATGTAAAAAGTAATGTTGGGCTTAAATCATTTCCAGTTTATAATTCGAAAGATGCCATGCTCCAGTTACCCTCACCTAATTTGTGCAATGTTCTAGCTGTTATATTAGTTTCTTAAGCTTTACATGCTTCAATTTTTTATTGCTTCAGGAAAATTGACTTATGAGTTTCGTAAATAGATGTTTCCCAAAAATCAGGTGACGTAAAATTATAAAGTTTTAAAAATTTAAATTGCCATTATCAGTGTAATTAAATCGTTCCAAAAATATGTTATAAGTTGAGTAAGTACCCACGTCAACATTTTTTTATGATTTTCACACCATAAATATTTTTAAATATTAACGCCTATCTACAAAATACACATATGAGTATATGTACGCAATTCAATTTGTATTCAAATGTTTACATGCAATTTTTCGACGCGAATTTAAAATAAATTTAATCCTGTTGCTTTTTCTATGACGAGTATATTGATCAATATACCAGTTGAATGCTTAATATACGGAAAATCAAGCTTTGAATTATTTTC
>OX371224.1:318181038-318405455 GCA_947310385.1 Nephrotoma appendiculata
ATGCCGAACAGCTCATTCAGCGTTGAAATTGCCGTTAAACCTTTAATCGGCTGAAAACCCGACATGCAACATTGCAAAACACTCAGCAATGGCGAAAGTTTTGGTAGCAAGTAAAATCATCATCTGGGATGAATGTACAATGGCGCACAAACGCGCATTTGAAGCACTCGATAGAACTATGAAAGATCTACGCAATGACTCAAGATGTTTTGGAGGCGCAATGATTCTACTTTCTGGCGATTTCCGTCAAACAATACCAGTCATTCCAAGATCGACCGCTGCTGATGCAATAAACGCTTGCCTCAAATCATCGACTCTGTGGTGTTATGTGAAGAAACTGCAGCTGACGACAAACATGCGAGCTGCATTGTTAAACGATCCATCTGCCGAAGAATTCTCCAAACAATTGCTGACTATCGGTAATGGTCGTGTTCCGGTCGACAAATCGAACGGATTGATTTCGTTTCCTCAGAACTTTTGCATTTTTGTCTCAACGAAGGACGAGCTCATCAACAAAGTGTTCCCGAACATAATTACTAACCACAAAAATCACAATTGGATGAGTGAACGAGTAATTCTTGCGGCAAAGAACAAAGATGTGGATCACTTAAATTTTACAATTCAAAATCTAATCGTCGGTCCACTTCATTCCTTCAAATCTATTGACTGTGTGACAAACGAAGACGAAGCAACCAACTATCCAACTGAATTTTTAAACTCATTGGATCTACCTGGCTTGCCACCGCACAATTTACAACTAAAACTTGGTTCGATAATCATCATGCTACGAAACCTGAATCAACCAAAACTATATGTAACGGAATGCGTTTGGTGGTGAGAAAACTCATGGGCAATGTAATTCACGCGACGATACTCCAAGGGAAGTTCAAAGGTGAGGAAGTTCTCTTTCCGAGAATTCCGAAGATACCACACAGAGAAAAATATTTGCAATAAAATTTACAAAACCGAGAAATGATTTAGGAAAAAATCATTAGTTGTAAAATTCATTACAAAACCGAACAATTTAGAATAGGTGTAGTACTTTTGTAGTAGAAATATTCAGATTTTTTTAATTTATTACATTTGTACTCAAAATTTATTACAAGTGTAGTCAAATTCCTTCATCTACCACCCGAACATTTATTTTGTTTTCATAACGAAGTAAAATTAACTGCGTTCGTTGTAAAATTGAGTTGTAATCACATGTAATAATTGTTACTACATTAATATTGCATAACCTAGTAAAATTAACTGCCATTCGTAGTAACTATTACTACGTTATTTGGCATTTTACAACAGGTGTAGTAAATTTCATGGGCGAATAGTTTTATTTATTCCATTCGTAGTATATTTGGTAGAAAATTGAGAGGAAATAAGGAGAACTGCGGTAAATTGGTCATTATTAAGGTGTTTCTCGAACAGTAAGGATTAATAATACATATTTTAATTTTTTATTTAGTTTGCGTGATTTTTGTCTGCAATAATACTTATGCAGTGAGAGAATTAGTGTCTTGGTAAGTACATGTTTGAAGATTAATAACATTAAAACAAATATTAAAGAGTGTAGTTTTGCTTTTATATACTATAAGGAATTTTTTCGTGAGGCTTGTCGATATTTCAACTTGTTAGTTATCATCTGTCAATAATCCTACGTTCTTTAAATCCGTAACTTTAAATTTTACTCCAAATACATATATAATAATTTATAAAAATATGTAATTATTTATAATTACACTGTTTTTAGGACTTTTATTTAATGTGTGTAATGGATGAACTTCATATATTTTTCTTTGAATATATGTATTGACCAATTTGGCGCAAGTTTCTGTATGTACTCACAAATTTACTACCATATACTACCCATGTAATAAAATTTAGTTCATTTGTTGTAAAAATACGAAATAATGTAGTAATAGTTATTACGAATGTAGTGAAACATGATTACACTGGAGTTGTATAGCGATCATACGACGATTCGGATGATAAATAACAGCGACAAGTGTTATGAAAAAAATCGTATAATTTTAATGTAATTAAGAAACTACACTTAAATTATCTATATATATAAAACAAAGTCGGGTTAGTTACACCATTTATAACTGAAGAACGGCTGGACCGATTTTTATGATCTTTCTTTTGTTAGATTTGACTCCGTTCCGAATAGCATAATAACTATTAAAACATTGGAAAAATTCACCAAAAAAAAGTTATCAAGAAAATTCATTTTCTCATATATTTAGTACATTTTGTTTTTTTTATTTTGTTCGTCTCAATACAGTGGTGGTTTAGGAAAAAAGAAAAGTCGGAAAAACTCAAAAGGGAAGCCCCAAAAATCTAATAAAAAAATCTTTTTTTTTATATGAATTTTGTAGGTGTAGTTTGTATGTGACGAGTGGTGCAGTGGTTAAAGCTTCGGCGCTTGGACTGCAAGGTACTGGATACGAATCCGACTGGAGGCTGCATGCACATTTACCATTTTATTTTTTATCCAATTTTTTTTTATTTCATCTACTTATATCTATATATATAAAACAAAGTCGGGTTAGTTACACCATTTATAACTGAAGAACGGCTGGACCGATTTTTATGATCTTTCTTTTGTTGGATTTAACTCCGTTCCGAATAGCATAATAACTATTAAAACATTGGAAAAATTCACCAAAAAAAAAAGTTATCAAGAAAATTCATTTTCTCATATATTTAGTACATTTTGTTTTTTTTATTTTGTTCGTCTCAATACAGTGGTGGTTTAGGAAAAAAGAAAAGTCGGAAAAACTCAAAAGGGAAGCCCCAAAAATCTAATAAAAAAATCTTTTTTTTTATATGAATTTTGTAGGTGTAGTTTGTATGTGACGAGTGGTGCAGTGGTTAAAGCTTCGGCGCTTGGACTGCAAGGTACTGGATACGAATCCGACTGGAGGCTGCATGCACATTTACCATTTTATTTTTTATCCAATTTTTTTTTTATTTCATCTACTTATCTTCTATATATATAAAACAGAGTCGGGTTAGTTACACCATTTATAACTGAAGAACGGCTGGACCGATTTTTATGATCTTTCTTTTGTTGGATTTGACTCCGTTCCGAATAGCATAATAACTATTAAAACATTGGAAAAATTCACCAAAAAAAATTTATTAAGAAAATTCATTTTCTCATACATTTTGTATTGAATGGCTTTTATGATGATATCTAGAGAATGGATTCACTTATTTCGATGATTTTTTTTTTTGATTTTGTTCACTTCAATACAGTGGTGGTTTAGGAAAAAAAAATCGGAAAAACTCAAAAGAAAAATCCCAACAATCTAATAAAAAACATTTTTTATATGAATTTACTAGGTGTAGTTTGTATGTGACAAATGGTGCAGTGGTTAAAGCTTCGACGCTTATGGGCCGTGAAGTACTGGATTCGAATCTGACTGGAGGCTGCATGCAAATTTGTGTTTTATTTTTTATCCAATTTTTTTTTTATCTACTTAGCTATAAAATTCATGATGGATATTTTTATTTTTCTTCGATGCGCCCGGCGGAACTGAGAAAGCATTCCTCATATCTTTGATTTTGGCCACTGTTTGTGCGAGATTCGATATTGTTGTGGCAGTTGCTCAGCGTTGAAATTGTCGTTAAATCTCCAATCGCCTGAAAATCCGACTTGCAACATTGCGAAACACTCAGCAATGTCGAAAGTTTTGGTAGCAAGTAAAATCATCATCTATTATGAAAGTTCAATGGCGCACAAATGCGCATTAGAAGCACTCAATCGAACTATGAAAGATCTATTCAATAACTCAAGATGTTTGGGAGGCGCAATGATTCTACTGTCCGGTGATTTCCGTCAAAAAATACCAGTGATTCCAAGATCGACAGCTGTCGATGAAATAAACGCTTGCCTCAAATCATCGACTCTGCGTGGCGCTAAGTGATGAAACTTCAGCTGACGACAAACATGCGAGTTGCATTGTTAAACCAGAGACAACCTAAAAGAGATATTTCATTCTACGAAAACGTAAAAATTTAAACTGCGAGTTCATTTTCTGTAAATAGCCGCAAACAACCAAAAATATTTTGTCTTTTTGCGTATACGTATATGCAGTTTTACGAAAAATCACAGATACAACGATGACATTGGAATTATCAGAAATATATTTTGTTTTCATTTTTTAGCTCGAACGAAAAATTTAATTTGATTGTCTGTGGTTAAACGATCCATCTGCCGAAGATTTCTCCAAGCAATTGTTGACTATCGGTAATGGCCGTGTTCCGGTCGACAAATCGAACGGATTGATTTCGTTTCCTCAGAACTTTTGCAATTTTGTCTCAACGAACGACGAGCTCATCAACAAAGTGTTCCCGAACAATATTACTAACCACAAAAATCACAATTGGGTGAGTGAACGAGTAATTCTTGCGGCAAAGAACAAAGATGTGGATCATTTAAATTTCACAATTAAATCTAATCGTCGGTGCACTTCATTCCTTCAAATCTATCAACTGTGTGACAAACAAAGACGAATCAACCAACTGTCCAACTGAATTTTTAAACTCATTGGATCTGGCTTGCTTGCCACCGCTCAATTTACAACTGAAAGTTGGTGCGGTAATCATCATGCTACGAAACCTGAATCAACCAAAACTATGTAACGGAACGCGTTTGGTTTTGAGAAAACTCAAGGAAAGTTCAAAGGTGAGGAAATTCTCATTCCGAGAATTCTGATCATCCTAACCGATATGCCATTCGAAATTTAAACGAATTCAATTTCCGATTCGTCTTGCATTCGCCATGAAGATCAACAAATAACAAGGCCAATTCTTGAGTGTTTGTGGCCTGAATCTAGAAAATGAATGTTTCTCTCACGGCCAATTGTACGTAGCATGTTCACGTGTCAGCAAATCATCCGCTTTATTCGTTCTCACACCTGACAATAAAACAAAAAATTTCGTATATCACAAGACGCTTTGCTGAAGGGAATCGACCCTATTGCAACACACTCAGGAAATAGTTTAAAAGAAAGTAGTGCAACAATGCTACGCAAATCATTTCGAATCAATTCAATAAAACGAAAGCCTTGCTGCATGTGAGTAACATTCATTTCAATGTAATTAAAATATATTTCATTTTGATTGACTTTAATTAAATTGGAGTATTCATTTTATCCGTCCCGGAGGTCTCGGGTTCGATTCTCGGTAGTGACAAGGAAAAAATTGCACGGCTGGTTTAGCATCAATGAATTAATCACTCATTATCCGAAATGAAAATATGACTATGAAACCTCATTTGAGGCGGCCAAATCCCTTGATGGGATATAGTGCCAGAGAGAGAGAGAGAAATTCATTTTATCTTAATAAAAAACTCAATTTAATTAAGCTATAATAACTATAAACAACATTTATTGATTTTGAGGCGGTACGAAGTTCGCCGGGTCAGCTAGTTATATATAAATAAGCAAATATTTGAAATTTTTAAATACTTTGCTGTAGCCATAAAATTTTAGATGAAACTCAACGACGTAAGTGGTGTTGATGGCATTAATGAGCGGTTTAACGAGATCACCGAGTGGACTGGAGAATTTCGAAGGTATTATTTTTCACCTCTTTGTAGTCTTCCCAACTAATTATTTTTTTCTGTAGAATTTTCCCGCAAGGTCATTGGCGGCTAATTGGCGGCTACAGTTTTGATCGGATCTTTGTCCGTTATGGATTGGGTTTCATTAACGACAAATGCCTCACAAATAAATTTACAACCAATCTCGCCTAAATCAGCAAAAGATTCATTGGTTAGTATCATAAACGGTTTTTTAAGCAGAAATTGTATTCTTAATCTGTTTCATTCTTTTTTTTTATAGAACATTGAGCATATATTAAAATCGAATTCCCGGGCAGCCTTTTTTTCTCAGAAAACGGTTCCTTTTAACTCCAGTGAGAGAAAGGAACTTATAGGAATAATCGTAGAATATGCAATTTTCAATGATATTCTAATTGACGCAAAAGAATGTAACATCATTACTAATGACATGGTAAAATTGTTTCCATTTGAAATAAAGGTAGGTGTCTTTCCTATTTTCAAAATTTTTTCCAAAACGTTTAAATTATGTATTAACTGTATGAATATTATATATTTCAGAACTGTTATTTTGTTGAAAGTGGCAACGGGGGCCGAGCCCGAGATCAATGTACCACGTACAATAACACATTAAAAACATTAAGGAGAAAATGACTAGTTGAACGCCGTCCAAAAAGCCGTAGTTCACTGGTTTCTGATGAGCCGCGTTGTTCGAGGCTACAAAAAAGAAAACAAAAAATCGTCACGTTTTTTTTTTTTTAAATTATTATATACAAAAAAACAAAATAAAACAAATAACGAAAATCGTGTTGTTTGAAACAAAGGGGACTTCCTATAGATCGGGACTATTTTTATCCAAGCAACATGACAAAGTGATGTATACAATAATTGAAATGATAGTATGTGATGATAATGTTATTATAGAATCTACACAAATGTTCTATGACTATGATGTGAATTTGAATGCGTTTATTCTAAAAGATAACTCAGAAAACTTAAGTTTGAATAATATTTGTGTATTTCAGTACTATCCTAGTTTACCTCACAAATTGTCTGATGGTAGCCTGGCCCTTAGATTTAAGATAATTTAATTTATAAAATTAGGTTAAATAATGAATTTTTTTGTTATCAATAAAAGTTAAAAATTAATCGTGTGTTTCAGTTTAAATTTTTACAGCGGATTATTTTATTTGATCCCAGTTTTATTACGATTGCAGTTCAATGTAATATACTACAATTTGGAAGTATATCTTATTACAGTTGCAATAACTTTTACAACAAATATAGAAAGCAATTTCATTACATTGTAATATGTTTGACATCTGTGGTAATAAGTTTCACTACAAGATATTACTAGGAAGCTAATCAATTTTATTAGGCTTGTAGTAAATTTTACTACAGATATAGAATACCATTTCATTACATTGTAATGAATTTTAATTCGCTTGTGATTAAATCTACTACTATCAAGTTTTGCTACATTATACAGTAAATGTTATTACACTTGTAATGGGTTGAAATTTCATTGCATTTGTCGTCAATTTCATTGCAATTTTTGTTGAATTTTACTACACTTTTCTCTGTGTGCAACCGATATGCCATTCGAGTTTAAACGAATTCAATTTCCGATTCGTCTTGCATTCGCCATGACGATCAACAAATCACAAGGCCAATCCTTGAGTGTTTGTGGCCTGAATCTAGAAAATGAATGTTTCTCTCACGGCCAATTGTACGTAGCATGTTCACGTGTCGGTAAACCATCCGCTTTATTCGTTCTCGCACCTAACAATAAAACAAAAAATGTTGTATATCACAAGGTGCTACAATGAAGAGTATCGACTCCATTGCAACTCACCCAGCAAATAGTTTAAAAGAAAGTAGTGCAATAATGCTACGCGAACCATTTCTATTCAATTTAATAAAACGAAAGCCTTGCTGCCACGTGAATTACATTCATTTCAATGTAATTAAAATATATTTCATTTTGATTTTTGTAATTTAATTGAATTTAATTAATTTGGAGTATTCATTTAATTTATTTAATCTTAATAAAAAACTCAATTTTATTAATTAAGCTAATAATTTTAAAAAACATTTATTGATTTTGAGGCGGTACGAAGTTCGCCGGGTCAGCTAGTATTGAATAAACAGTCGTATATGGGTGCACTATTTCTCGACTTACGAAAAGCTTTTGATTGCATTGACCATGAGATCTTGCTGAGTAAATTGTATAGCTACTTGTAGAGCTACGGCGTATAACTTGCTTAAGAGTTATCTGGTTGATCGATATCAATATGTCTTCATTAACGGAATATCTAGTGAACTTAAAAAAGTTGTGATAGGAGTACCACAGGGCAGTTTACTTGGTCCCACTCTATTTCTAATTTTTATTAATGATTTATGTAATTTAAAATTAAAGGGTAGAATTTGCCTTTTTGACGATGACACATCTGTGTTTTATAATATTAGAAACCTTAACGATATCCAGGATATGGTTCAGACTAATTTGATAATTTTGAACGAGTATTTCACTAGTAATATGCTTATATTAACTATAAGTAAAAAAAATTATGATATTTCGGTCAGCTTACAAACAAGTTAATACTGATATTGTAATTAATATTATGAATAATAATATAGAAATTTAGGATTAATATTAGATTCGAAACTAACGTGGCAAGATCATATAGAACATCTATGTTGCAAAGTGTCACCACTCGTAGGGTACATGCGAAAGTTAGCTTATTATATTCCAACTTCAATTTTACGTAAAATTTACTTTGCTTTCATCCAATCGCGCCTTGCATATGGGATTAGTGTGTATGGGATGGCTGGCAAGTCTCGGTTGTGTCAGGTTCAAACTCAGTAAAATAAAGCTTTGAAAGCTGTATAGGAGTATAAGTTACCGTACTTATTTTCTACTGTAGAACTATATTCTAATATAGCGAATGATACTCTGCCATTACTAGAACTGAATAAACTTTGTACAGTAGCTTATGTTCATAAAATTGTAATTAGTTTGAGCCCCATACATAATCGGGAATTTAAAACTCCCATCCAAACATACCAAACTCGCTATTCTCATAATCTATGTACAGCAAGTTTTAACAATGAATAGGGCAAGAAAATGATATCTTATATTGGTCCTTTTAAGTATAATATGTTGCCTGATTCGGTCAAGATAATACGAGATGTTCATAAATTTAAATCAAATGTTAAAGCATATTGCCAATCAAATATTTCGCGCTTCATTATATAGAAAGAACTTGAAAAAAATGGAATTTTATTATATCTTAATTCTTGTTTAAACTCTATTAATTTATTATTATTATTATTATTATTATTATTATTATTATTATTCTCTTTATTTAGAAAAACAGGTTACATACATTAATACAAATCATAAACTATTTCTAATAAAGTTAGAACTCCTAATAGGTTTTTAGAACCTGTGGGGGAGCAAGAAAGAAAAAAATCATGAAATTTAGGTTGCCAAAAGTGTACAAATAAAAATAATAAATTAAAAACTATCATAAAAGAATAAATAAATAATACATACAATAAAATTAAAATTCCAGCTCATATTTAGTGAATACAATACAAAAAAGAAAAATTAGAAGTAGGTTTCAATGTTGTCTATATTAATCAGCCAATGTCGAATCATTTTATCAAAATAGTGTTTGCGGCAAACCGGAATGAATTTCAACTCTATTGGTAATTTGTGAAACCAATACAATCCCATATAAAAGTAAGACCTTCTGAACCTTTCATTATTACAACGTAAACCGGCAAAGTTGTTCGGATTCCTTAAAGTATACGTGTGATGAATACGACTATGGAAACTGGAACTCCGAACAAAAAACATCTTTAATACCTTATAAACATAGAGATATCTTAAAGGTAATAATTTCAAATCTCGAAATAAGGGAATTGTTGGAGTTGTTAAAGGCCGACAATAAATCAATTTAATAATCCGTTTTTGTGAAATGTATTGGTCCTCTATATTGGAAAAATAAATCCCACCCCAGCTTGATATACCATACATAATAATAGATTCAACTAGTGCATGATATAGAACTCGCAGTGTTGACGGTGGGCATAATTGCTTCAGATGGTAGAATTTATAAGCCGCAGTAATAACATTTTTTCTGACAATGGTGAGATGAGAATTCCATTTCAACTGCGAATCGATGGTAACTCCTAAGTACTTAAACTCATTTACGAGGGAAATTTCAAAGCACTGCGATGAACATGAGTGTCCAGAGCAAAATGGAACATGATACAAAACCTTAGAATTGGGAGATGCGGCTTGACCAAAAAACATTACTCTGGATTTATTACTACACTGAAAAAAATAATAGGGTGAAATCTACAAAAAATAAAAGTAAATTTTACTTAAATTCGCTGTTGAAATTGAGCCTAAGTTGCGCAAAGTAAATTTAACAAATTTGGAAATGTGAAATTAACTTCATGCTATGTAAGAATATTTTATAAAAAAATTGTGTCCTTGCATGTAATATTTACTTAACATTTAGTTGATTCAACTTATTGGATGAAAGAAAATGAAAATATATAATACGTATACGTAAAATGAAAATATGTGTACATATGTGGTACAAATGTACAATTAACTTTAATTTAAGTAAAATTTACGTTTTGCTTAGTCTAAAAAATAAAATCGGGTTCTTTTGTATTATAACAAAATATTTGTTAGGTCTCAGTCTCACCTTTTCAAAACCAATGAGATACAAATTTTGAATCTTTTACTTAAAAGATTCGATGGTCATCGTCAGATTAGATAATTATATCGAATCATCATCAGATTATATTATGTAGCTATCAAACTATGAAAATGATGTTTCACACTTCATGTATTTAAATAAAATAAACATCAACTGACTTAGCGAATTATATTAAAAATGCAAAAATAATTATTAAATATTGCCGATGTAAATTTAACACACCATTTTGCAACCTTTACCTTGCAAGTATAAACTTTGGTTAAAAAATTTATTTTACATTGTGTAAGTAAATTTTACTTGTTAACAATAAGAATAAGAATATAGTGACGATTTTTTGATTTACATGATTTTTACGTATGATAAAGTTCTTTTAACTATTTAAAAGTTTTTATTTTGTTTTATTTCGACAAATTGTTTTTACATTTCAAAAATTGTTATTTTAACTTAGGCTAATTAAAGAGAACTTATTAAATTTTTACTTAGCATGGGTAAATATTGTAAAATATTATGTTATTTTTACAATTTTTAATTTACTTAGCAG
Organism: Nephrotoma appendiculata; assembly: GCA_947310385.1. Classification (NCBI taxonomy): domain Eukaryota; kingdom Metazoa; phylum Arthropoda; class Insecta; order Diptera; family Tipulidae; genus Nephrotoma; species Nephrotoma appendiculata. The sequence goes on from OX371224.1 coordinate 318,191,885, forward strand.
GTTATGTAAAAATCGCATCGATTATTTTTTTGAGTGTAAGAGCCAGGCGATGGTAGTAAAACCAATTACCAAGATTCACTAAGTCTGTGCAAACTAGGTTCTGTAATTCCGAAGGGTTTGCTGAAGTGTAACTTAATGCTAAATCGTCCGCACACTGCATTTGTGCAGCTTCGATTTTGTGTGCCACAGAAGATCGATGTCGAATATAGAATTTATGTAGATTAAGAATAGAATAGGTCCTAATACTGATCCCTGCGGAACGCCGCAATTTAAGTAACCAGGTTCACTAAATTTATCATTTATTTTAACAATTTGGCTACGATTGTTGAAATAACTAACAAACCAGTCAAAAACTTTACCTCTGATACCTATATTTAATAATTTGTTTGCAAGAACCTCGTGATCCACCGTGTCAAACGCTTTTGCAATGTCTAAAAATAACGAAGCGGATTTTTGCGAATTGTTAAAAGCAGAGTAAACATAACTGAGGTGATGTAGTAGTGCTTCTTCAGAGGATCTTCCTGCTAAGAAACCAAATTGACTACGGCTAAAAAAATTGATTTTCTCCAGATAACCGAGCAATCTACGTTTTAATATTTTCTCAAATAGTTTGGAGAAGGAACTTAGCAACGAAATAGGTCGATAATTATTTAGTAATAGCACATCACCTTTCTTATGAATTGGAATTACAAGGGCTGATTTGAAAACATCTGGAAATACAACACTTTCTAGGCTGAAATTGAAGAGGTAAGCTAAAACATCTACTAGATACCACACGCAATTTTTTAAGATTAGGTTGTCGATTCCGTCAATTCCACAAGAGTGTTTATTTTTCAAACTACTAATCTCTTTTATAATCTCTGTGGCGCTAATCGAATCAAACACACAAGACATACTAGGTGAAGTGGTCGAGCCTAAAACATATCTGCTATAGCCTGGAGAATTAGGCGAAAAGTTAGTGTTGTTCAAATTATTTGTTATCTCCGATGGAACGTTGAGGAAATAAGTATTGAATTCATTACTTATAGATTGATAATTTGAAACAAGAACATCAGATTGGTATTTGTAAATTTTGGTGATTCGATTTTTGTCTTTATTTGTTCCCAGAACTTCATCAATAGCCTTCCATGTGAGTTTAGAACTATTTTTAACATACTCAAATTTCTTCTTGTAAAATGAATTTTTGACAAATTTAATTCTAGCATTTACTTCCTTGGAGAGTTTCTTGACAAATTTTTCCAAACGTGCATTAGTGGGATTATGGCGTAATTTTCTAGAGAATTTTTTTAATTTATGAACCTTCAAAAGGAGATAAGAATTCATCCACGGTTTCAGTTTTTTTAATGTAGGGGCAGAAGATTCGACCTTAGATTCACGAATGTGCGATTTCAGAATAAATAAGAACCTATCAAAAGCGATATTGCAGTTATTCTCACCATAAACAGTCGCCCAACTTTCAGATTGTAGTCGAGCATTCAGACGGCTATAGTCAACTCTCGAAAAATTAGCAGCTACACTATTTTGAAGCACAGGGATCTGAGATGCAAAAATGTTTAGCTTTATTAAGTTGTGGTCAGATAGATGAATCGGTGTGTTTTCCACAGTAAAAATAAACGAATTTGTTGATTTGATGAACACATGATCAAGACAAGATGAATGTCTAGTAGCTTCATTTAAAAGACTTAGAAATCCGTGGGAGGCTAACATGGTAAGATAACTATAGCATTCATTGATATTAAGTAAATTTATGTTGATGTCTCCCAGAATAACTATGTTATTATTATTAATTGATAGAAGTAACTCCTCAATATCGACACAAAACGCGTTTACCGGTTTATTACAAAATCTATAAATGTAGATAAAGGCCCAATCATGACGCCCCTAGGTAACATTTAAAATTAAAACATCAGCTGTGGTCCAGTTGTAACAATGAAAAGAAGATACAGTTAAATTTTGATTGATAAACACACCAACACCACCAGATCTATAATCATCATTACAGCAAGCAATGAAATTATAATTTGGCAGTCTGTAATATGAAGATTGGTGTGAGTAAATCCAGATTTCCGAAACAAATATTAATAGTGGTTGCACTTTTAAACTAGATAAATTGCAAGCATTGAAAATGTCGAAGTTTGCTCTCAAACTTTGACTGTTTTGGTGAATTACACTACTCATAATATAAGACTAACAATTCAATATGCATACAACAAATACCGAAAAACAAATTTTGAAGAGTGAGAGCAAAGTACAACATTTTCAATACAGCCAGATAAATCACAACAACGAATAATCTATTCCAAGTAAATTTCAAAATATTCCGACTAATTATAAATAAATTTGAAAATGTTAAAAAAATAAGTTTTAAGTTTTTTGAGTAAATCACTAAAAAATAACTCAAACAGTGTTTAAACATCATCCAAATCATAACAAACACTACCACCATAAAAAAAATAATTACCGGGATCAAAACAGCTGACTGATTAATATAAACAAATATTATTTTTGACAACAAAATGTATAAAGAGTTAAGCTGGAATATGGAAAAAATATATAAAAAACAAATATGAGCTAATAAAGGTAAGATAAAAAAACTACTTAACGTTACATTATTTAATTCTAGATACCGAAGCAGCAACCGCTTTATCCAATTGCTAGTGTATGATGTTCTGGATACGAAAAATATCGTTCATGGAGTGAATACGATAGACGTCAGAATCAGCCGATTTCTTTAGGTAAATTTGTCCGGCTTTGCACCATAAATATTTAAAGTTTGATGACAGTTTTATGTTTTTAGCCTCATGATACAGCTGTGATTGGAATTTTGAAAGGCGGTGCATTATATGGATTTGATGCTCCCGGTGGTTTTGCGGCAAGATGATATCCAGATCTTTAGTGTAAAGTGTTTTAATTTTGCGCATTTGCGTTAAAACTTTTTGTTGTAGATCGATGGATTTTAGTTTTACAATAAAGAAGTTGTGACGAGTTACATAATTGTTGGTTTTATTCAGTGTGGTATTGCTAACGTTTCTACGAATGGGTTCGATCGATAAAATATCATCCGGTTGAATGGAATTTTCGACTTTACTAATAGTGTTGAAAATCATTCCACTAATGTCAACATGTTCCATCGGCAAGCCACTGATTGTAATGCTTGAAGCGTTTAGCATTTGAGCTGGTTTGTCATAATCAGCCTCCATTTGATGTAATTTTGCAGAGTGGATACTAAACTGGTCTTCTAGATGTTTAAGTTTCGAAGTGAGAGCATCGTTCGCAGCTTGGAGAGTATGTACTGCGTCTTTAACTTTGTCCAGAGCAGATAGTTTCTTTTCCATTTGTTTTAATTGAATCATAATATCGGCTAGACTCAAGTTCATATCACATTTAATATAAACGATTTATTATTATAAATTTAAAATCGTAAAAAAAATGGAAATATTTAGTTTAAACATTAAAAATGTGTATATTATTCGAAATTATTGGTATATTTGTTATATTGTACATAAAAAAGGTCTTGAGTTTCGGTAACCCCTAGAAAGGACATTAAATCCACTGGGGAACTGAAGCTCATTAGATAATAAATTGTATGTAATTTATATATAGTTTTATTATTGTTATTAAAATTTGATGTATTATGTATACGTGAATCTGTGGATCAATAAAATAAAGAAAGATAATAAAAGGTTTCTAAACATCGACCGTAAGTCGATTTGGTCGAAAACTAATAGCTATTTATTAAATTTCTAAATCAAATTAAAATTACAAAATATAATAAAAATCCATAGAATCAAGAGTTACATTGCAATCCATTGAGCTGTATCATGTTGCCAAATTTCATATCATGAAATATTTTTTCGAACTAGCGACTTACTTTTAAAAACCTTCTTCGTTTGAATCCATTTGTTTTATTTGGAAAGCCGCAGTCATTTCTTTTGTTTTGAATTATTTGCTGTGTTTTATCTTCATCATTTGGGTTACTTTCATCTGAGTCCTATGCAACATTTTGTTTTTCAATTTCCTGTAAATCTTCTTTCGTAAGATTGTCCGCTTCAAATGCTACGTCGAAGTTCTACGATCTGATCTGTAATTTGATCAATTTAAATTACAGAACTAGTATTTTGTTCAAATCGTTAAATTGTTTTTTTTTTCATATTCCGCTCATACAAGAAGGGTGTGACTTCTTGTCATCCACTTGCTATATTTTTGATCCCTTGTAAAATATTGTAACTCGACCAAATTCTTTTAATGTTGTCGATTTTTCAAGAGCCTCCAGTGCATGGCTCAATGTAATTTTTAGCTAGTGAGCCTTAAGTTTGGCTATAGCTCCTTGATTCGTGGGCTGTTAAATACTGGTGGTATTTGGAGGTAAGTACATAATTTTATGTTGGGGTGTAAATCGGCTAGACGAGTTGGATGGTGCATTATTATTTAGTATAAAGTTAATACTCTTTCGATTGCAATATTTTTTATACTTCAGGGGCAAACACTTTCATAAACCAATCCTCAAAAAGTCATACAATCCTTTTTGTTTGAGCAGTAATGTACTGATAACGTTTTACTCCTTTAAAAGCTCTTGGATTTTTCGATTGATGAACGGCAAATTGTTTCAAATTATAACCGGCAATCCATCTAATGAAATTGTTATTCTTTCCTTAAATGCCTTAAACCCTGGCAAGGCCTTCGCTTTCTTATGAATGTGTGTACGTTTAGGCATCATTTTCCATTAAAATTCGGTTTAATCCACAATTAATGTTTGTTCCTTCAAATAATTCTCTTTTTTTTCCAGTCGTTGAATTTCACTACAAAATCTTCCTCAGCTTTATAATCTGCATTAGCTGCCTAATTCTCACATTTTGTAAATTCGATCGTTTTTGTAAATTTTGCAACCATCCATGGCTTGCAGTAAAAGTCTGGTCATAGTCGTCGCTTTCCTTTAAATTTAATCTTTCGAAAAATGTTAGTGCTTTTGTTGGGATGCTCCTAGGAATTTGTTTTTTAATCAAATCTTTCAGTTATATCAATAATAGTTTTTTCATTTCTTGTATAGCTCCTTGCCTGTTTTCGATAATAATTGTTGAATCCAACCGATAGATATCTTCTGATTTCAATACAGCATCTTGTCCGCTATCCAAAATAAAATTTACATGTCCATGTATGTTAGATTGGCGCAAAGCATCCTGAGATGGACGACTGGTTTCCTGGAACCTAAAGTTTTGAAATCGATCTCATTTGATATCGATTGGACATAATGTAAACTCCTTCGGCTTAAAGTCCAAGAACATCCGTTTTTCAGGATTGGCGGCGTGGGGTCAAATGTGTAAATGGCCGAATCATTTTTAAGAACACATTTCGGATTTAAATTAATGGTTCCCAGGAATCTTAAATGTCGTCTGTGATCTCTTTTAATTTCGTTATAACATGATGACCGCTATCTACAAAAAATATTTCAAAATTATTCCGTATGTTCAGATTGGCACTAAGGCCCTTATGTGAATGGCCCTCCATTCAGTTTGTGTATGAATTATTGATTTAAATTAATGGTTCTCGGGAACCACGAGTATCGTAGCCGACCTAATATGATTCCAACTTGGAATCATGTCTGCTATCCAAAATAAATTCACATCTGTATGTTGAAATAATCGCTAAAGCAACCTGGGATGGTAAAAAATGTATATTTTAGGTTTAAATTCCTTGGAACCTAAAGTATCGTAAACCATCTGATATGATATTAATTGGACATAATGTGAACTAACTTCTAATAAAAGTCAAATGCCGTTCGCATATTAGGATTGGCGCTATGCGGCATAATATGTAAATCGCTGAATGATTTTTCTACAAAAAAAAATGTCAAGATCAACCGTATGTGGAGATTGGCGCTACAGATCCTTATGTGAATGGCTTATTCAGTTTATGTATGAACTATTAATTTAAAATAATAGCTCCCGGGAACCACAAGTATCCTGGCGATCTCTTCTGACCATAAGGAACCTAAAATAAGCAGTAAAGGGTTCTGGGATGGCCTATTTTATTTCAACCACACATTGGGATTTAAACTAATAGTTCCTAGAGACCTAACACGTCGTCATCAATGTCTCGTCATTATAGCCATTCACATCTGGGTTTATATCAATCTTTATACCAATCTCAACTAGGGTTGGTCTTAACTTTTTTTTGTTGTAAATAACGACATCATGTTGTATCGAAATCAGAAGTTTAAATCCGACCCCATACCGCCAATTCTGACAAACGGATGACTAGGCTTTTATTCGAAGGTAGTTCAAATTATATACAATCGATATCAAAGAGATCGGTTACGATATTTTAGGATCCAAAGAACTAGTCAATTAAATCTAAAATGTATATTTTATATAAAATGAGGCATCTCAGGATGCTATAGAGATAATATCAAAACACGTGGTTTCCGAAGGCATGAATAAATATACTTCCACCGCAACAACCAGAGAAGCCTTTAACCACAACAACACTATTAAAACGAAATTCCAAAAACCTTAACAGTACATACATTATTTGTCCAAAGCCTCCAGTAATCGCTGGTTTTGATACAAGTATAGGTTAAAAGATAACATCTCCAAAATGTCCATGATCCAATGAGCAATCCAATTTGAATGTGTATTCATTGCCACTTACGCGTAAGATGCATATCAAGTATCGACTTCAAAGATGCCACTGGTAGATTCCGCTTGACCCGCAATCCAGAGATAAAACAGCATTTACAGGTACTAATTGGGGGTACAGGGAATTATAAGGTACTTACAATTCCATTTTTGTAATTCTTAAAATTATAAAAATTTAAGTTTTATAATTCTTTTTGCTTACAATTGTAATTAATGTACTGATTGAATAAGGAATTGAAAAAAAAAACAATTTTAAAAAAGTAATTACAGAGTAAATAAGATTTATTTCCTGCAGCAAATAGAGAATTGGAAAATATGTTTTCACTCATAAAATGCTCAATGAAATTATTTTGACACAGTTTTAAAACTAATTATTATTTACTTTTTCGTGATAAAATGATTTTCAATTGATAAAAAAAAAAAATGTTTGAATGGAGTCGATATTCGCAAATCACTTTTCATCGCAAGCATATTACACCAATCAAATTAGTTACTCCCGGGTATAACATCCCTCCCCTTTCAAATATAATGTTACTTGATTTTTGTCTAGAGAAATACATAAAACTCGAAAAAAATATAAATTAAATCGTGAACTGAAAAAGTTTACCAATAAAAATTAGGCAACCAACCATAATCCATAATTACACATTATACGTAATAATAATGATTTATTATAACCCATATATAAATATTTTGTTGTACCCAACCTTTGAAACTTTTTAAATTGTTTTGAAAATTAATTTTACTTTTATCGATTTTCTTCCAATTTTCTTTACACTTTTCACAGTTGGATTAGAAATCTATATCTACCTGCGTCGTATATATGAAATTAAATAATTGTGATGATATGTCGTAAAATAAAATAAGAATTTTAATCAAAGCAGCAGGATTCTGTTCAGCGAATCTATACCGAAATTATAAAATGCAAAATCGACATAACATTATGCGAATCGTACACCAAAACGTCAAATCAAATTCGTACGAAAATGAACGTATATAAAGATGGCGGGGGAACGCCATCCGGAATATAAAAAAAATATAATCCATCCCCAAAAATTTTGTCTGGGTCTCAAATAATGTATCTATTGAACATCAAGATTGAGATCTGGAACAAATCTTTCTATATAGAAGTGGTGTTAATTGATCTAGTTTGTATATGACCCGTGCCCTATTACCTACACCGTATAGAGGACACATATTCTACATGTGTAGGGAATGTATGTATAGATAATTAAAAAATGACGTCGACTATGTAGAGAATGTAGACATTCTTGAAAATGTTTTTCTGTTAGCAATCAGCAAAATTCTATGATTTAGTATGTGTTGCTGAGAACATGTCGGGTCCATAGCGATTCATATCTAAATAACGTTTGAAAAATTTGAACCAAAACTTTTGTATAGCAATGACATATGTAATGACATAATCCTGTATGTATATAATATGTAAAAGCGGCTAAAAATCCCTACTTCAAAACCCCGTAAAACATTATAAAAATTTCACAAAGTTGATGTTAAGTGTGTCAGTCATTTATTAGCTAATTATGAAGAACTTTGTCACGTTGCTTGAAATATGGCCTACTGGGCTAGAAATCAGAAAAATGAAATGTTGCTGTAAAACTGTCAATTTTTGCTATTAATAAGCTTTAAAACAGTTCTTAAAGTGTTATAAGAGTAAACATTATAGCAAGCGGTTGTATAAAATATCAAGAAGAGCGGTCTTACATAGCATAAAGCGATACTTGGGTACCAAATCCAAGCCATATTTTTCTAGCCTACCGAAGGAATTATATGTTTAGGCAAAAATTTTCAAAACAAAGGTAATTGGGAATCTTTTGTTCCCCAAAATTTGTATAGAGAAAAATATTTTTCCATTTAACTTTGTTTCGAAAATATTTATACCAAAAATTCCTTCAGTAGGCCAAAAAAATACTATCAGTTCCCTATTCCCAGGGGAAGCCAGAATAGCGCCACAAGTGGTCATTTTCCAAAACTTTTTCCAAAATTCATTTTATACTCCCATTTTCAACCAACATACCCAATCCCATCATAAATGGTTAGGAAATGGCTGAATTCTACTCCAGGTGGCCATATTCCAGAATTTAAGAAATGTATCCTGACCAGCGAGAAGTATATACAAATATAGATTGATTTAATACTATACATCAACAGAAACAGCTTGTAGAACACAGATGTCAATGGAAATTTCGAACAATATTGCGTGCAGAAGCTCGATATTGAAAGTAAATGATTGCTGGAAGTGGTGCTACGTACAAGAGCATATCGAAGCAATTGGAAGATTAGGTGCACAAGAAAATGTTGAAAATTTTGAGTCCATTAATTAAATTTTACCGGAAAATTTGAATACTAATGTTTCGGTATGCATTACTGGAGACAGATGAAGCTGGTGGATTTTGGTTTGAAAGAATTTCTATTTTTGCAGCCGACGTTGGCAATTTCAAAATAAACTTGTTTAACAGTTTAGTTTAGTTCGAGCATTTTTTCGAAACTATTATCTCTTCAAAAATTAATTTCCAAATGGTGACGTCTTAATAGTGGTAAAAAATTAAATTTCTCTGTGATAACATTTAACCAGTAATATGTGGCGCAAGAGTTTGTTAATTGAAAAACATATGGCATTGTAAATAAAGTATTTGAAAGTGAATTAGAATATCTTGAATTATTTGAAAGATATGCTAATCTCACTTATTTGTTTTGTAAAAATTCAATTATAACTTTCACAATATTAGAAATTTCCAATTTGAATTGGAAAACTGTAAGATTGCAACCTCGTGGCATATGCATCATTTTCGACACCAACAAGTCGACCATTCCGATCCGAATTAGTAGACTCACAACTATGTCCTTATCCCTTCACCCTCCCCCCCTCCTCCAGCTATTCCTTGCAAATGCGTTTTATTGTTGGTCTTGTCAACCATATATTCCATTAAATCTATAAACCTCTGTAGACAGAGATACACAGAGATAAACATGACCGTTCTCATAAACCGCACAGCCGAAACCATTACATAGAAATGTGTTTGTGACTCTTCTCCCCATTGAATGACCATAATGGGGTCCGACCACCTTCGTAAATCGCTCCGTCGAAATTATTGGATGACAACTAGCTTGTATATGACCTTTATCAAAACCGTAACGTTATTTATTGAAGATTTTGTCAAGCAAGTAGCACGTACCGTCAAATACCTCAAACTCCTTCAAACATTTGTCGACAGAGATACATATATCCCCATTACATTGCAATGGCCTTGCGGATCCATTTTACGGATATAGTCGTTTTTATTATAGAATTTATTTGGAAATTTATGATATTTATAACAATGTTTGAAATTCTATTAATCTACTACTTAGTTTGAATATCAAAAGATCAAATTTTTGAGATGTGGATTATACATTTTTGATATTTTGTATTATTTTACGGGTGGAAAGGTCTTTTATGGTATTAAGCGGGGACCTAAACCATCCTATTAAATGTTTTTTTTTTCAAGATAGTTGTCGGGCTTTTTTCATTTATGTCCAAAACGAATAAAGAAGCCTTGAAATGGATTAATAGCATAAATTGTAAATGATCATCGCAATCACAAGGGGATTCAATTTCAGCATACATTCAAAAATTACTACTACCACAAATTGCTATATCACACATCTAAAATTTCTGCAAAAATGATGCAAAAAATGATGTTCAGTAACAAGCAAACAATTAAATATAAAAAATCGTAGTAAAATTAGCTTTATCAGTTTAACCACCATAAAAGTAAGAAGAATCACTAAACTGATAAACCACAAAATATTTTCGAATTCCATTTTAATATTTTACTAAATGAAAGCAGATAATGAAAGCAGTGTTTGCGGGTAAAAAAACTAATCCATTTATAAGGCTAGTGTGCAGCGGGCGCAGGACTCCAAAATTAACCTACAAATAAAATTGCAGTGAAAAATGTGTAAAGTTAAACCGTACCGCAAAATAAAGTTCGCGGGTGAAATTTTCATTTTCATTTTCGCTAGCGTCATTTGGATCAGTGAAATTCATTTTACTTCAGCTGCGTACTGGACAAAAAGCTGTAAGAGTTGGCAGAAATACAACTAAAATCAAAATTACGGATGATTCAAAAGTTATCAGTAAATATTTTAACCGTTTAAAACAATTTTTTGTTTTGGTTTCTTCAACCATGTGAAGCTTTAATTGTACTTCACCTTTAACCTAATTCAATGAGCATCTGTACCGCCCATAAATTATAGAAGTTAGTTTATGCGGGATATCATCTCTTTGCAATTTATCTTTCGCTACTAGTGGATGCCAAATAGACAACCACGACAGAGGGTTGTATATTTGGTATTTATCGAAGAGTTTACTTACGTTTGCTCCCATTTACTATCTTCACCAAATCTGATGTGAAAATGCCGGGAGTTTATTAGGATTTTCGGTCGACTGATAAATTTGTGTATCGAGTGACGGTTCCTAAACGGAAGATCTGTTTCGATGTACACGACTTTTTGTTTCGAATCAAAACCGTATTCAGAAGTTACCCGCACTAGTTCATAACTTCATAACTTATATGGATGAAATATGTATTTTTATAGAGATTTTTCGGCGCAGCAGAACTGCAAGTTTCAGTAATTACTTGTTAGACGTACACACACTAAATGGAAGTCTCTCTAAACGGTTCTGCGAAACAAAATTTTGGGAAATATATTAATCATCGACAAGCTGTTAGAGAACTGAAGTATGACATCTATCGTAATGTCTTAAACGATAAACGATAAAAAAACACTTGAGGGCCGATCTGTTGGAATTATCGGGATGTCAAACATTGCCACCAAGAGTCCCCAGGAGAAATTATGCAAATCTTCTGTTTTGATTGTGTACCCCACGCCATAATAAAACCCAAATGCGGTAGTTTTATTAAAAATCAATTGATAAAATGTATACTGAACGATTTCCAGCCTGGAACTAGGTCATGACCTAGTTGCATAGATTACTAACTCGATAATCGAGATTTAAATATTTAGTTGTCGCTATGTTCGTGTAAGTACTCAGACTGAAACGACTTGTTTTAATGGATTATATTTGTGGCGCGTCTATACGTATTTTGATCAAAAATTCCTCAGAATTAATTCGGTTGGTGAATCTTAAACTGAAGAAGGAAACATCAGTCATAAAAACGCACGACGAAACTCCAACTAATATTCTCGACATTGTGGAAACAGCTTTCTGTTACAGTAATTACAATAATAATACTCAGTCGATGCGATTTTTAATTGTACCTGGTCTAGACGGAGGATTGTACGGAGGGAATAGACTATTGCTCTAAATTCAATTTAGCTCCGAGGATGAAAATTAAATTGTGCTCTAACAAAATTAAACCAGTTTAACACCACCTTAATAAAGCAGAACTCGAACACTTTGAAAAGTCATTTTGATGAGACTTTCCTTTTGACATCCTTTCGACGATGGTTTTGGGAAAACTATTTTATTGGAGCACACCATCAGTTCAGAACCCGACGATCGAAGAACATCACATGATAAAACTGAAGGTTAAGAATAATCCCACAGTACGCAGAGCTCTTCTATAGTCCTAGTGAAGAAACAAAACGGCGAAGTTCGGGTATGTTCAGATTTTGAAAAAGTAAACTCGTAACCAAAAAAGATGCGTTTCTCTGTCTATGCTATAGATAGACTGGTAGAGAGACTAAATCTCAATGGACGTAAAAACTGCCATTTGGCAAATCCCACTGTCTGAGAAGTCACGCAATAATCCGGTATTCACGGTAGGTTAAATTTAAAGAACAGCAGGTTCGTGATGGGTCTCGGAACCGACCCCAATAAAGCCGACGTATTTTCTAACTCCACTGCTCCAACAAGTATTAAACTAAGCCGAAGGTTTCAAGATATACCGAAATTTCGTACCGAAAATTCAATTCCCAACTTGCTCAAGAAGGGCCAGAAAATTGATTGGACTCTCGAAACACAATCTGCTTTTGAAGTTTTATAGTCATATTTCAAATCGGCCCTGGTACTGCCTAACGCAGATTTCAAAAAATCATTTTTTATACAGTGGGTTGCCAGTTCACAAGCTGTATGTGATATTCTTTACCAGAAGGCTGAAGATCGTTCAGAAACACCCATATCTTTTATGTCACAAAATTCCGCCGAAAAGAATTTTACGATTACTGCGCTTGAGTATTTTGTGCCTATCCTCAGGATCAAAAGGTTCCATCCGTATATTGAAGGATACCCCTTCACTCAAAAAGGACCATATAGTGGCTCATAAGCCATAAGGATTACTAAGCTGCAGTCATTTGTCTCCATTACTGAACACCAAAGAGGTTAAGCGATATACCTGTCCTACTAGCGGCGGTGGAGCTTAATTCAGATCATTTTCTAGATGGGGACTACTTAAATATTAGGAGTAAGCTCCAAACTTAGCCACACAATTATCCTAATCAAGTTTCATAATCGGAAGTGATTTTAATGCAAAAAAATACCTACTGAGGATCGAGAGTAACTGTTAAAAAAGAACGAGAGCTGTTTGCAGCCGGAAGACTATCACAACTTATTGGCAGATAGAAGCAAAATACCCGATATCATAGACTTCTTAATCACCAAAGGTAAACCAGAACTACATATTTCTAGAACAACAAAACAACAGCATACAAGATGTGGCGTGGAGTAGCACCGCCTCAAGATAAAAGGAAATACGCAAAATGGTATTTACCCTCTGGAAGTTAGGGAACTGGTTGAAGGAAAACGAAAAGCAAGGCCTAGCAAAATTGTCGTGTGCCAGAATTTAAAACATTCTAAATTTTTTGTCCAATAAACTAAAATTGCTTATTAAAGAAATCAAGAACGAATCCAATAATAAATATCTAAGTGGCCTTACTGGGAAAAAGGTGGCGAATATTCCTTTTTGAAAGCAAGAAAATTTTTTAAACGACCTAAACTACAAATTCCACCAGTTAAAAATGAAGATAGAACATGGGCTATAAGTGCAATGCAAAAAGCTTCGTTGTTTGAACCCCACCTCGAGAACACGTTACAACCTCTACCTAGACAAATTGCAGAGGAAAATATACCAGCAGTAAATAAAATGGATAACTGCAATATATCTCCAATCACATTACAAGAATTAAAAGAGGATATGACTTAATTACTGGAAAAATAGTGAAACCTTTTCTTGAAAAAAGACTAGTAAACTACTCCAAATATAATGTAGTATTCAGACTTAAACACGTTCCAAATCAATGACAAATCGCAGAAGTAATCATGGTACCTAATGGTTTTAGATTTACTATTGCACAAACCAATTACTTCCAATAATCTCAAAAATCTTCGAGAAACTGCTCCTAAGGAGACTTAAACCAATAACAAATGAAAGAAATCTTATTCCTCCACACCAATTTGGCTTCAGAAAAAAACCATTCAGAACAAGTTAATTGAATTACAAACATAATTGAAGATGTACTTGAAAATAAGAAATTATGTTCAAGTATCTTCTTGGATGTAGCTCAGTTCTTTGACAGAGTATGATATAAAGGCTTGGAATATAACTTACAAAGAGATTTACCAAAGCAGTTTTATTTCCATAAAACTAAAAAAACTAAAACTAAAATATTACACATCAAACCGGCACTTTCGTGTCAAATTAGATGTCGAATACTCAGAAATAAAGAAAATATCAGCAGGAGTACTACAAGGTAGCGTTTTGGTACCAACTTAGTAGGACAGACTAGATTAACATAGCAACGTTTGAAATGATTCTCCTAACAATTGTTGCATTAGTAAAATAAATTAATAATAAAATTTCCCTTAGACATAGTTTTCAATAATGGGCTTGGAATGTTATTTAATATAATATTATTTAATATAATTTGTGTGTAAAATTTATCGTTTGATATTGTGGGTCAGTGATGTTTTCAAACGTTGACAAAAAATTCATAGTTAATCATCATGGGTTGCGAATGGCCAAATTGTTTTAATAACAACAATGTTAGTGCTAGTGATGAGTTAATTGAATGTAACGGACTATGCAAAAAACACTTCACGCAATATGTGCGGGTTTTCCGAGAACTTGAAAAACACTATCAAGCACGTTGCGATCGCAAATCACATCACATTATGTCTGTGGTGCATACATTAGCTCATACAATACAACCAGTGAAATATTTGAAAAATTTGACGAGACGACCAAATTCATATCCGACAGCATGACAGACCTCTCAAAAAAATATTCGCACACAACAAGATTAAACACGGATCAGTTTAAAATGCTAACAGACGAGCATCAGATCTTCGTCCAGAGCTTAACGTCTTTAAAAAAGCGAATCGAGAGGCTGCAATCAAACATCACAAGCATCTTGAAGGAAATATTATCATCGATTGACGAGACCATCGAACAAGCAGTTCTAAATGCAACAATTTCCGGAACTATGCCTCCTAATGATAACAATGATGATAGTGTAGTCAACTACTCTATTCCTACGTCGAATCGATTTTCGTCCCTAGCTCAAGAAATTGATGATGCAGCAACGATTAATACTCTCCGAGAACACCTGAAAAAGGACATGACTTTGATTTGTGAAAAATTCTTCAAGAAGAAAAACGAGTCCGCCAACAATAGGAATAACGAAAACGATAATGACAAAAAATGCGTGAACAAACTGGATCATAACAAAAATCATGTGACAGTCGACAAACTAGGTAAAAACAAGGAAGATACTGGTTGTTGGCGTTTTATGTACGGGAAAAAAATTTATAAATCGGACTGGACAAATCATGACTTGAAGATCAATTCATCTTTTGAGCGACACGCCCGCTCACCATATCACTCAAAGATGACAAGGACAAAACAATTCCGCAGATCTGACATCATACCTCCATTGACTACTGTTCAACCACTCGCCAGCTCACCAACTTCAGGGATCGAGACACCCGTTCGACAACTCGTTACCACTGAAGCTTCAAGCATCAAGAGTGCTCCATCGACACCTATTCAATCACTCGCCGGTACTCCGCCTTCAAGTATCAACATTCCTCCACCGACATCCTCAATTTTCAGACGTAACGATCCCTCAAGACACACCATCCATCGGAAGAACAACACCGAAGAATACCAAATTTTTTAAAAGGTCCAACAATCCATCCTGAGGGTGTGAGCAATGTCAAAGTCAAAAACTCATTCAAAAACTCATTCAACTCCAACAACATCGAGGATCCGCCCACCATCAACATCACAAGTTCACCCAGTTCTAACACCAACGGAGGTTTAATTTCAGGCTCCCCATCAGCATCTTTCGTTGATCCAGTCTTTCCACCAGCAGTGAGGATGGGTATTATCTCATCTAATGGCGATGGAAGATACCTCGTCGGGCGCCTCAGAGAAGACAAAATCTTGGAAGCGGCAAAACTATACGTGGTTCAGTACAAGGATTTCAAAGCCGGCACAAGCTTCCGAGGCACAACGTTCGTAGACCTTAAGTTAATTTTCAGAAAGGAAGGATTTCCAACCTGTGTGGAGAAGTTGAAGGATATCATGGTTAACTTTTACCATGCATACGACATCTCAAAAGAAAATATGGAGAAATCCCTATCCGCATTCCGAGATTTCACCACAACCGAGAGAATTAATCACCTGAATAATAGTAAGAATAATTTTAACCAATTTTATTTTAATAAAAAAAAATTTTTTAACCGACACGACGTGCATTTCATTGATTAATTCTAGAATTTTGAACATAAATAGGTTTGACAACAATACTGATTATAATAGTGAAACTAATTTAAATAATAATATTGCCATAAAGATCGCAATTTAAATAAATTTTTAGTTTATATAACGGACTCTATGTTGGGGTTGCTACCTAACTACTATTGGTGAGGACACTAAGTACTCCGAGTCACACCAATCGTAGGTTTGTATGAACCCGTAAGAATAAACTTAGCAAGAACATTTAATATTTAATTTTTAAGTATCGTAATAAAAATAAAATAAAAATTTGAAAGAATAAGTTAACGAAATATTTTATATCGAAAATGTTTTACAAATTTGTTAGAAAATAAGAATTTATATATTTAACTACTAAATTACTTCATAAGAATATTTTTACAATATGTATATACCTTGTTTGGTAAAATTTAAAATAAAATAAAATAAAAATAAAAAATAAAAAATAAAAATACAAAAATGGCAAATGTTCGGTCCCTGAGTTCTGTCAAACGAATAATAATAACTGCAACAGTTGATGCACGAAAGTTCAATAAAAAAATTTGTTCTACTGAAATCAAAAGTCCCATTTAAAGGTAAGGTTTTTTATGGTGGCCCGTGTATGTACTTTGATATAAAAATGCCAAATGGTTCGTCTCTAGATTCGGTGGTGTAATAGCAAATAATTGTTGCACAAAATTTCAAGGATAAATAGGCCTTCATAGAAAACCATGTCTGTATATAGGACTTTTAACCTATGCAGAACAAAAATTTTTGTTGGCGTTTCTTGCAACAAATGTTACAGTTATTACAGTTATATTCTGTAAAACAAAATTTTTGATTAAAATTGCATGCAACAATTGTTGCAGTTATTGACGTTTGTAGTCGTCACTGGCCTGGTAGGAATTGTAATTTGTGATTGGATACACTATTTTGACATTTGATTTTAAGTTCTTATTAAAAATAGTTTAACTTTAAAATTCTGAGACATTGTTGAAGCAAAAATAAAAAAGTGTTTTATTGAAGAGAAAATGAACATTCATTTACTTATAAATAAGTGGCGAAATGGCCATTAAAAAAATTAAAAGATGTTTAAAACATTGTAGGGTGCCCCAGTGCAACTCTTATAAATCACTATCAATATCTATACACTAAATTCCAAAGAAAGTGCTAGAGCCTTGGTCGGAATTGGCAAAATGGAAAGTTGTTTTAAAAATGGGGAAGAACTTTCCAAAAATGTTTAAAATTAGCAGCCGGCATTATTAAACAAAATATTCGCTTACTACATTTCGTTCAAAGGGTTAAGGCCCATTTAGTTGATGGTGCATTTCCAACCGAGAACCTACCAAAATCCACCAATGAAACTAAGCGTTGTCCAGACAATTTTAGAGCAAATCGTTTATTGTTGAGATCTACAGCTATTTCTGCACAATCTTGGTTCGTATAAAAGTTATATTTAAAAAACATAACTAATCACAATTAATGTATTTTATTTAGCTTTGTGCATCCATCGCCAGTTGCCTGAAAATGATCCTGAAAATGATATTATTGTTGAAATAACAGATTTGTTTTCTGATGAAGTGATATAGTGTGCACCTAAGTATTCCGATGAGGGCAATTAAGTTAAATTCACAGGTTTCGTGAATGCAGCTGCTTTGTGGAACACTGATGCAAAATTAAATACAAAGGCGAGAATCCTAAATAGTATATTAAAAGTAATGGTGAAAATTTGCCAGACTGTCGCAAAAGAAGACACCTGTAATGAACAGAGAAGAGATCGAATTCTTTAACTATGCACA
Organism: Nephrotoma appendiculata; assembly: GCA_947310385.1. Lineage (NCBI taxonomy): Eukaryota > Metazoa > Arthropoda > Insecta > Diptera > Tipulidae > Nephrotoma > Nephrotoma appendiculata. The sequence goes on from OX371224.1 coordinate 318,210,038, forward strand.
AATTAAAATCTAATTGCTCGTTCTCAGTGATACAAGTGCAAAGCTCTACTTTGCTCAGCTTTTGACGAAAACAATGAAAAAATTGGCAATCGCAGGAACAAAACTCTAACAATCTGCCGAAGTACTTTAAAAAATTAGCTAACGTTAGAATTATTCTAGACTGCGCCGAACTACGCATTGTTACTTTTCGTTACCTCACGTGTAGAACGTGCACCTACTCTCACTCCAAGCGGACACATACCATAAAGATTTTAATCAGAGTTCATCACCGTCTGGATTGGTTAACCTTGTCAGTAAGTCATTTTTATATAAAAAAATTTATATGAAGCGGCTTCAAAGCGTTCAGTAGACTCGGATACGTTGCGTTAAACTAAATTTAATTACGATTGTGGATGTGGATTATCCATTAGTATAACGTTGTATTTTAAAGCTTTATAAGCATTATTATCTTTGTAAATAGAGAGTTCGCATTACACACAAAATTCTGAAAAACGTTGTTCGATTTTTATTAATATATTGCTTTTATATATATTATTCTTATGTTCATTATTTATATTGATAACATAAAAAACTTATTTTTAAATTAAAAATAGCAAGAAGTAACTTTCATATTGAAAAACTCGTTTAGTCGATCACAAATGTTCTGCCCGGTCGGCGTAGAAGCGTTTTTTGGTATTTGCAAACGGCAATTGCTTGTTATTCACATAACCGAACCCAAGGGCCAACCGTTTGCCATTTTTTAATTTAAAGTATATAACAAGGTCATTACATAATGTATGTCTATATTTGAGTCTTTCGACTGCATGCTAGTTATTGCTTGTTGTTAATACCAATGAACCCAGGACTGACCATTTGTTTTTTTATGTTTAATTGCATGCCAAGACATTATAAAAAATTGTTTTTATATGTGAGACTTTAGACTTCTCCAGAACAAAATATTTCATTAAAATTTCGTGCAACAATTATTGCACTTGTTGTTTGTTATTCATAAAACCGAACCCCCAGGAGCCAACCATTTTGCATTTTTGTATTTAAGTACATGCCAATGCCATTACAAAAAATCATATCTGTATGTGAGACTTTTAACTTCTGCGGAACAAAATTTTTCAATAAAGTTGCGTGCAACAATTGTCTCAGTTATTGCTTGTTAGTCGTATGACGGAACCCAGTTTACGGAAATTTACGAAATCCCGTTTTTCAAAATCCCGGTTTCAAAATCCAGGTTTTTAAAATCCCGGTTTTCTTTTCTTCTTGTTCTGAATTCTTGATTATGAAAACCATATTTTTTAATAATTCGGGCCGGTCGGACTAATAATATTTTAACATAAAAATAAGATATATTGAGCAAAAATTTACTAGAAAAAAAAGGTGGTGAAGTCAGAGGCGGTAAACATGTCGCACTGCGTGCCGCACGTAGGAGCGGATTCCTACTAAAAAGAAAAATAATTGCACTATTTTGTTATGCAAGATTTTGTAATTGCAAGATTTTGTACTTGCGACATATTCAACCACATTTCCATCGCACGTGACGAATTTTAGCACAATCGATTAAGAAATGGCGTAATAAAAATAGTCTAGAACTTTAACAAACATCATTTTAAAATCCCATTTAGATGCCACATGTCGTTTTGGACATAATCGATTAAGAGATTGCCAGATTTCATCCCCAACCGCCTTATTCCAGAACTTTACGAAAAACGCGTTTTTTAATCCTTTTTAGGACCCACATGTCGAATTTCAACTAAAACGGTTGACTGAAGAAGTTCTGAGCTATCTTTACATAAAAAATTGCTACTATACCGTCAAATTCTAAAATGTGTGTGGACTTGCGGTATTCAGCTTTGGAACTGTACAAAAACTAATGTCAACATCAACCAGTCATTCCAAGCAAAGTCCTACGTGGAATAATTAATTCACCGTGCTACACAAGAAATGAAAACCTCCACAGAGATCTGAAGGTAGATTTCGTCAGTGAATTAAAACATGCAACGCATTAGTTGTATGTTGGATGAGCCAAATCAATTAAGACGGCTGCGAAAGAAATAACCGCTTGATCTACTAGATCCAATCAAGAAAAGGGCTACAACCCTCCAAACGCGAATATAAATTATGCGAGATAAATTACTAGATGGTTATAGATACTACTATACTAAAAAGTTATAAATACTAATAAAAGTACGGGCGCAACCCTAGCCCTTTTACATATTTTATGGTAAGGAAAGTATTTCCCAGGTTTTATATTGGCAGTTTAAAAATATTAATCATAAATTAAATTTAATGTTTTAATTGATAATTTTTTTTTTGCTACTAAATATTATTATGTTATGAGAAGAAATTCGTGATCTGAATTTTAATATTTTTATTCAACATTTTCGTTTAAGATTTCTTATATATATGCTACAGAAATGTTAGACATAGCAAGAATATTTAAAGAAAAATACTTTAAAAATCAATATTTTTTACTATACGAGTAAATATTATATTTTGAAGTCTTTAATTATAAAGACAAGCGAAAGTTTTGAGCTTATACATAAAAAATTTTCACCGAGAAAAACAGATTAAATTACTGTAAGGAAAGCCACAAAACCAAAATTATAAAATATATATAAACTAGAAAATAACCTTACGTAAGATTATTAGAAAACCACTTCAATAAATCACTTTATAACATGCAATATTATAATAATTGTAAAAATCGCGTTTAATTTTCTTGTCATTGAAGTGGATAAAAAATTTGTGTATCAGTTACCTTTATATCGATAATTGGTTTTCAATCATTCAGCTGCTATATCACAAGTATTTACCCTTAAACAAAATTTAGAACAAAACAACACTAACACTTAAAATTCACTAAATCATTAAGATTACAAAATTTTGATGTTTTTTTTTTAGCAAACTCGAATTTATAAAGCACAAATATATTTTAAACTAACACAATTTACATTTTAAATGATTTTTTTTTAATTTAAATAAACAAAACTATGATTAATATTCACAGGCACACACGCACATTATAAATAAAATATATATTTAAATTTTTTTGATTTATTAACACTTAAACGTTTCTATAAATATAATTTTCAACGTATTTTTTTTTAAATTTAAATTAACAGTAACACATAATAGTAAATAATTCACAATTTGGTAATATTAAAAAGTTGTTAATATTTTTATTGTAAACTAAAATCATTTTAACTGATTTTTCTTGTATAGTCTGAATACAAACAAATTATTATTTTTGCTATTACTAAATTCTAAACCGACAAATTTTAAACCGAATTTTAAAAACTTTTAAAAAATCGAACGCGAACGAAACCCATTTAAAATTATATTAATAATTTATTAAATATGTAAAATCGATAAATTCATTTTTAAAAACATAACAAAAACAACACAATAATTTTAAAAATAAAATTTAATAAAAATAATTTTTTAAAAATGATCATTTAAGTTCAACATACAAAGATTAACTGACACTATACTATCGACTATCGTGCATGCAATCAAAATAATCACGACAAAAATAAAATAAAATAAAATATAGAAAAACAAGTGAAAGAGGATAACCAGAAAAACGTGTACACAATAATATCCTAACGCATTTTAGGAAAATACGCGCACGCGCATTAAAAAACTCTACACAAAAAAATAAAAAGTTTGTTGCTTTTCTAGTGTAGAGTAGAGAAATAAAAAGTTTCTGCAACTTATTATCAGTACTGTTGCGTTTTACCACATTTTCCCGTTTGAAATATTTTTATTTGCATTTTCGTGCTTTGTAACAAAATTATAATTACGGTAATTTCATTTCAATATAATTTTTAATACTTTATTGTCGAGTAATTGAAATGCAATTATTATTTATTTAGCATTTTGCATTTTATAACTTAACCTTAATGTTTCAACATATGGAGGTACATAGTTGCTTTATGTAACAGTTTTAATGTACGGAGTACAACAAGCCGTGGAAAAATTGTAATTTTACTTTAAGTGCAGCTTAATTATGGAAATTGTTTGTGAAACATTTTATTGCATGCCCTTTGAAGGTTAATTTTAGTTCTTTATACTAACATTGTAAAATACGCTTTTGTCTTGTTTGCATGCGTCACCCTCTTTCTCTCTTCCTCTAGCCTTCACATCCCATTAAGGGATTTTGCCACCTGCACTGTGGTCCTCCATCCACCTCGATCCATTCGATCGCCCTTCAGTTTCAACATCCTATACGACTTATGTTCACACACAAATATCTATATAAATAAAATTCAAATTGTGTTTGTATGTTTGTTTGCAAAAACCTCAAAGACTATCGTGGTCGTGAGCATAGTGCGATCTTTTTACAATAGGTGGCGCACAAGTCACAGTACCAAATATCGCGAACTGCTCAACCGATCGTCTTGAAATTTTAAATGTTTATAAGCTGCCCGTCCAGATCCAACTCAACGATATTTTTGAAGGGTTCGAACCCCGAGATCTAGAGGCCCCGGTACCAATTTATCTAAAACACTATCAAATATGCCGAACCGCATAGCCGATCGTCTTGAAATTTTGAAAGTGTATAGATGTTAATCCAGAACCAACCTTACGATATATTTGAAGGGGTTGAACCTCGGGGTCTAGAGCCCTCGTTACAAATGTATGTAACAGACTACCAAATATCGCAAACCGCTCAACCGATCGTCTTGAAATTTTGACCGCGTATAAGTTACATGACCAGAACTAACCTTATGATATTTTCGAAGTGGTTGAACCCCGTTGTTCTAGGGCCCCGGTACAAATTTATCTGAAACACTATCAAATATCGCAAACCGATCGTCTAGAAATTTTGACCGTGTATCAGTTGCTTGTCCAGAACTAACCTTACGATAATCTTGAAGAGGCTGAACCCCGTGGGTCTAGGAATATCGGCACACATTTATCTAAAACACTACCAAATGCCACAAACCGCTGAAGCGATCGTTTCTGAATTTTGACTTGCATAAGTTACTTGTCCAGAACCAACCAATCGATATTTTTAAAGGCGTTGAACCTTGGGGTCTAGAGCCCCAGGAACACATTTATATAAAACACTACCAAATATCGCGAACCACTCAACTGATCCTGTTAAAATTTTGACCGTGTATTAGTTGCATGGCCAGAACCAACCTTACGATATTATTAAAGGCGTTGAGCCCCATGGTCTAGTGGCCCCGGTACAAATTTACATAAAACACTACCAAAAATCGCGAACCGCTCAATCGATCGTCTTAAAATTTTGGCCGTGTATAAGTTGCTTGTCCAGAACTAACCTTACGATATTTTTGAAGGGGTTGAACTTTGGGGTCTAGGGGGCCTGTATAAACGTATCTTAACAGTTCGTCTTGAAATTATGACAGTGTATAAGTTGCTTGTCCACAACCAATCTGACGATTTTTTTGAAGGGGTTGCGCCACGGGGTCTAATGGCCCCGGTACAAATTTATCTAAAACCGATCGTCTTGAAATGTTGACCGTGTATAAGTTGCTTGTCTAGAACTAGCCTTACGGTGACTAGGGGCCCCCGTACAAATTTATCTGAAACACTACCAAATATCGCGAACCACTTAACCGATCGTCTTGAAATTTTGACAGTGTAAAAATTGATTGTCCAGAACCAACCTTGCGATATTTTAAAGAGGTTGAACCCCTGGGGTCTAGGGGCCTCGGTACAAATTTATCTAAATTTAAATTTTTGTTTAATTCTTTGACGGGAATGAGTTTAGGAAAAGGCTTATATGAAATTATTAACATTCTTGAATCTGAGAAGCCCGTCCCCTAGGCCAAGGGGGCCCTCCTTATAAGTTGCCACACCATTCATCTAATCGGTTACAAACATTGGATAGAGATTTTATAACAATAAGCGGGGTTCCGTTATTATTATTTTTTTTTTCAAGGGATCGGGTCCCTGGGTCTGGTGTTCCATACAAATATTTTCCAAAATACGCAAAAATTACATTGCACATTGCAAAATATGGAGCCCATATACACGATTTATCTCTAAGGATGTAATCGTCAGTCAATTGGGAATGGATCCTGAAATCAGTTGATCCTGAAAAATTGGACGAAACGAATTTCGTCCCAATCAATTGAATAGATTTGACGAAATAAATGCATGGGCTCAAAAAAATATTTATTAATTGAAAATTATTTAATATGTATTTAAAATTAAATTTTTGCAATTTTTAAGCTGTTTTAAAATGGTGAAGCTTAACCAAATAAAAAAATAGTACTTTAGACTAAATATTCGACTAACTCGATTTTCTCATTCTTTTAACAAATAAAAATTAATATAAAAAGGCTAAAATATATAATTTCCATTTAACTTCAGAAAACAATCTATGCAGTTGATCCAGACTTGTTTGAAGCAGTCACAACACAAAATATGATCCATGGACCATACGGAACCATCAATCCAACGGATTGCCGTTCACGGCAGATGGAAAATGCATAAAACAATACCCAAAAGATCGTTATCCGAAACAACGTTAGTACGAAACAATGACATCGGCATGGATAGTCGCTGGTTTGTACCATATTCACCATACTAAGCCAGTCCATATTAATGTGGAATATTGTAATTCGGTCAAATCGATCAAATATATCTGCAAATACAGAGGATCGGATATGGCTTTCGTTGCATTGACCAACAGAAACGATGAAATCACGAGATACCAAATGGGTCGCTATATAATTAGTAATGAGGCAATTAGGCTAGTTTTGGATTTTCCAGTACATGAACGCAATCCAACAGTTGTTCATTTGGCTGTTCATCTGGAAAATTGACAGCGTATGTATTACACATCGAGTAGATGCACTGCAAGCCACAACGTTGACAGCATTCTTCACAATAAACTAAAATTATGAATTCGCTAGAACCTTTCTATACTCAGAGGTGCCAAAAAACTTCAATGGAACGCAACATCAAAAAAATTTGAAAGACGCAAACATTATAGGCCAACCGCACCAAATTCGCAGATTATTTTCCAACATTTTGACACATTCCTCTTCGTCTAATCCAATGCAATTTTCACCGGAAATGTATAACTAAGCGCTAGCCAGGATTGAGGACAAGTGTTTTTCAATCGTCAACGATCATTCAACTAGGAAAAGTTTCATTGAATCGATCAGCAGACGATGTATACGATCGAGATTTTCACAGAGAGTACCAATTTAATGTCAATGAGCTAATGACATTAATTCAAACAAATTACCTAAACTTACGTTACAACAATACAATGCATAAATAACCGCATTATGAATGCGATTTCCCAATAAATTGGCGGTTCGTTTTTCCTCGATGCACTCGATGAAAGAGGCAAAACATTTCTGTTTTCATTGATTTTGGCGACCATTCGCTGACAAAATAGCATAGCATTTGCCGCCGCACCTTCTGACATTGCAGCAATTCTTGTGGATGGAGGTAGAACAGTACACTCTTAATTCAAATTGCCATTGAACATGCAATTTACTGAGACACCCAAATGCAACACAAAAAATAATTCAGACATGAAAGCAATTAATTGGACGCCCCAAGATTTAAGAGGTATTACAGAGCCATTCGGAGGTGCTCTCATTTTGCTGGCTGGTGATTTTTGTTAGTTATACCACGGTTTTTGGCAAAATGTTCAGAAAATTATATTGACCACCAACAAGCATGTCCCACTGCAACAAGACGAATCCACTGCTCGGTTCGCCAAGCAACTTTTGCAGTTATACAAATATCACCAATGGCTAAGCGCACATTTATTATTAAGAAAAAATTGCCAACTTGTTACGACCCCTTGTGAGGTTATAACATTATTTCATTTGTACTTGTGTTCTTTTTTCGAATTTTTAGTTTCGTTGTAATGGGGGGGGGAGGGGCGGAGGCGAGATGCACATTGGTCTCGCTTCACAATTTATTCAAGTTAAGCGTGTGAATCATGGGAGATTCCCTATAGGGGTGTCTCCGGGTGAAGAGATGCTTTGTCTGTTGGAGAAACGTTCCTACCCTCTAATGATGCTTGTGGATCATCCTCTAGGGATCAATGGGTCATTCGTGGAGGTTTCTTCAGTAGACATTGCACTTGTCACTCGGGGGATCCTGGGTGGACACACCCGGATATTATTATATTTATCTCATGTTCTTCAAATTTTAACCGGCACTATTTCGGCGTAATTTATTAATTTAGTTTCGGTTCTTTTCACTGTGCTTTTTATTTTTATTCTGTGACACGGTGTAGGGCAAGAGCATATAAGACTCAACTTCCCCATGACCCAAAACCCTGAGATCTAGTCGGCAAAATCACCGTGAGAGAAGTCTGTGCATGCTTCTTAAACCAGTGTGTAACAAACTATTCGGTCGAATTCCTAAATTCACTTTATTAGCCAGGGTGTATTTGATGCAGACTACTGCATTTCGTTTGTCAGTATAATGACTTTTCAGATTATCTCTTTTTATGGTCCAATTAGTGATTTGTTATATGGCAATGACTGTATAACATTTTCACTATTCGTAATGCTTATCTGCGGGGAGTTTTAATGGGCGATTTTGATAATTTCTTGAAGCGTTGAGCGTAATCTTACAACAGGGGAATTCCCTGTCGACGAATATGATGATGTGTGGTGAATTTTATTAGAATGTTCTTGCTGTGCTGCTAGAATGTGCTGCTTAAGAATCGCTCAAGTTTCCTATGAATTTCTTCACTTCGTTTCTGTATTATTGGCTGTTGATCTTCTGGGTTGAACACGCCTCTTAGGAGAATGTTTGTTCTTACTAGATAGTGTTTTTGGGTTGAAAGAAGTTGAAAAACTATATCATCACACATTATTCCTATCACTCGATGTTTCGTTACCTTTGTTCAAATATTGAGGCGAATATGCCTGGGCATGTATATTATCACCCTTAGTTTGCCAAACATGGGTATTCGTGTTGCATATTGAAGCTTTGCGTTTCGGGATCAATAGTGATGATTATTTCGATTTTATTCTTTTGGCCAAATAAGTACGATCGAAAATACTTAGTTGTTCATACAATGGTTAGGCTTTCTCTATAGTAGAGTAGTTTTGCTCCGTGACCATTAAGGTTCTGATTGCGTATAGCGTATAGGCTTATCTTTCCTATAGGTCCTTGTAAAAGGACGACCAAATAGCTACATTGATTGCTACCTTGCTACCAAGTACAAATTCCTTAGAGAAGTCTAGATATTGTGAGATAGATTCCTTACAACATGAAAATAACTGAATTTATCTGGTACCGAGGCTGCGTCCTTTTTTAATTTCGGAAAAATTCCTGATGAACTTACGATAATATCCTATAACAGATATAAAATGCATTTACGTTCTTTCTCGTTTTATGAATGGGAAAGTCCTTAATTGCCTTTATTTTATCCGGTTTTTTTAATTACCTGTAACATTATGGCTATTTTGTTGAAAACATGTTAACTTAAAATTTTCACTGTTCACTTCAGTTCAATATCTCAAACATTTTTACTATGAAGCAATAGTTTACATGTATTTAAATTTTCCATGTAGTCCCAATATGACTATAGCTATTAGAAAACAACAGAAAGTTTTGGTTACTTGTGAGAGTTTTTGAGATATTGGAGAAAAACTGAAAAAAAACGTATATGGCCGTAGAAAATCGAAAAATTATAGTGAAATATTCTTAAATAGCCGAGTTCCCTCCAGCATTCAACTAATTTATATTTCAATCAATCTAGAAATTAAATTTCATAAGGATTGATTTTGAAATGGCCAAGCTAAGTCCAGCAGAAACAGATCATAGAATTTTGCCCGATACTCGCTTTAAAATCCCTAACTAACACTACTATCCAAATTTTATCGTAACCCGTTAAGAAATGACGGAAAACCGGTACATTGTTAAATTTCATAAATCAAGCTCCTTTAATTCTGAGATCAATCAATTTGCCCTTTTAAGGATCACTTTTAATTTTTTATTCCGGTGGTATATTTCATTTTGTGATCAAAGAGGTACAAAATTAGTAAAAAATTTCCGAGTGGCAGCATTGTCACAAAAGTTTTGTGATAGTGCTGCCGCTTGTGGAAATAAGTGTAATCTCTTACTTTCCGCTGGTAAATTTCTACTATCTTATACAGCATCAGAACGTAAGGGGACAGGAACAAACGAGTTTTTTACCTTTCAACGTTTTATGGAAAGATTGTTTTTACTGTCCAGATACTTACATATTTAGCTGTAGAGGAGTTCTTATTGCACTGGACATTAATTTTGATGGTCAATGATGCAGTTCAAGCGTCGTTCACTTCGCTCCATTGTCGTGTTGAAATAAAATAAAATAAAAAACGCTTTTGTTCGGCCGAATTAACTATAGGCTTCCCGAATTTGTAAAATTTTTTATTATACTCCAACGAAATTTTAATTCGAGTTAGCAAATTTAATTTCTTTGAAGTCCGTATATGTCAATTACACATTTACCGTTAATTTAGAGATACTAATTCGGGGGTACATAGTTCATAGTATCATTAACATGACCATCAATTTTGAAACTATATTGTGCAAACCAATCACAGAAAAATGACAACAAATAAATAAAATTTTCCTTTATTGAAAATGTTGATTAATTATTTTCCGTTTGTAATCCATTTAGAATTTTAATTAGAAAACTGCGGTGTTATTATGGTTTTGTTGTTTAAATTGGATTTCTTTCACGAGATTCATGAAAATAATTTTTTTATACTCAATAGTGGTTTACATCTACGGGAAATACGTAGTGCGAAATATTTCTTTTTTTGTGCAAACTTTTACCAATTAGTTTTCGATTGCACTCAAATACCACTACATATACAATTTTTCATATCAAATTTGATTACAACAACATGAAAATATTCGTATTTACAGAAACGTACATAAATTTGTTAGCTTGGGTAGGAAACACTGTCCCCGCATCATGTATAATGAAACTTATACATCGTACTCTTATGTAGCATTACTTGGCTCATGAAATCAATTTTAACTTTGCGTTTTCTGTTTATTTTAAACTTTTAAAAGGAATTTTTGTTCCTCAAAGAACTCATTGTGTGTTTGTTATATTTTTATCTAGCTTTGTTCTTATACATAAGTATTTATATGTACCATGTTACGTATATGCATGTAGTTTCATAATCTAGGTTCTAAAATAAATAAAAAAATCTTGATACTATTCTCGTACATACATTGTAAATAATTAATGTGGGATTTAGCAGCATTGTATACTCGAATATTTAACAAAGCCGTGCGTTTTTACGTATACGAGTAATATGGTTTCGGCACCACAGACCGCGTAGAATATATATAATGTTCATTTTAGTATTGAAATGACCTGGCACCAGATATGGTCATTTACAGGTCTTCAACTAATTTTTACAAGATTTCGTTATGATCGACCCTCGTAGAGGTGTGCGCCGCTGTTACAAACTCTAATTTCATTCATTCTTTCTGCACAGGAAGGCGATTCGATGTATTACGATCGATTTTGTGGATGTAGGCGGTTGCAAAAATTACCGGGGTACCCCACTGTGATGATTATTCGAAGATAACGACTACAACTATTTCTAATTCATGCCATCTGTCGGTGCGAACTGTGGTTTCTATTAAAATTGTAAAAAAATTGAAACCAAATATATTATGCTGACATATACCAAGATTTGGCCAAACTAAATAATTATAAAATATGAACGTCAATTGAGACTAGGGAAAGTATAGAAAACGCTACCAGTGGAAAAAAATGAAGCTTGCTTCAGAGACACGTTTTTCATTTTTAAATTGATAGTTTTAATATTAATTGTAAATAAATTTATAGTTTCTATATTTTAATGCAATATACAAATAATATTAAACTTTCAAAGATCACTTTTCATAGATAATTCATAGAAAAGGCCGACTAAACTCTTTTTCGTATAGTAATAAATTTCTCCGCGAGAGCACAGGGGTACAAGTCTCAATTGAAATATAAATATTTTATTCACTGAACTGACAAATTTTTCTTAGATTCAAAAATGTATTTAATATTACAGTTCAATACCAAAACATTCACGGGCACAATTAATTTTGTCAAATTGATTCTATGGCAGCCGTATATTGATTGTTGTAAATTTACACTGTTGTAAATCTGGACAGCGTTAATAGTAGGTCGTAAATCTACCCTCTATCCAGATTTCTTAATGTTGGTGGGATTTGATTATTTGGATTACCGCGGGTGAGGTCCAAATAACTATAGAGTGAGAACTAACGTGATGAATGGTTTAATTAATTCTGTTTAATTCGAACAATATTCACGGTATTTATACAGTTTACATTATAGCTTAAACTATTGACTTAAATGCTAACTCAGCGAGTATGAGGCAATATTCAACTAGGTGTCAAATATATAAAAATGTGTTTTAGATGAATATTGAAATATTCCTAAAAATATATATAAAAAATGTATTTTTGCATTAACATGCTAAAAAAAATGAATTATGTGCGAATTTACATATTATCGCACATAGGTCACAACCCTTTATGCCCTTGAATTATACAAATTATACACAGGTGACGTGTTCTGTTGAACATGTTGGGGGCCGGCCACAGGTTCCTGTTGTTTGTGCACTATGTCGTCTACCCTTTCCGCACCGTATGAGTAAGAAGATTCCAAGGGCGAGCAACGTGCAGAAAGCAAGATGAGTCATCACGTAGTGGTGGACGTGGTGTTGATCCATGGCTACTGATTCATCCAATTGTTGAGCTCTTATTTCCTCTTATACGCAGGTGCCGTGTTCTGTTGAACAACTGTTAAATTTAAAAATATTCCAATTGGATTTGTTTTGTGGTGAAATTGAAACATTTGTAGATAATCTTTAGCATTTATATTAGAGTAGTCCCCAAATCCCTAATAGTGTCACCGTAAAGAGCAAAGAATTTTCTAACGATTTCAAATAAACACGACAAAATCGTTAATCCATTTACTAAACTTATTTTAATTCTAAAGAAGGCTATTTTAGACAATGTTTCTACTTTTATCGGGTAACAAATTTAAAATTAAAGAAAAATTGAGAAAGTTTCTAAATGCAAGTTAAATCAGTAATAATCGTCCTAATCTAATAGACCGTACAAGAGCCAGCAAGATAGTCAGAACTTTGAACTATTCATTATAACTCACTATTCTCATAGGGCTATGACTGATCTATCTGACCATGACCATGTATGTGAGACCCCGTGAAGATATTCAGGGTCGGTAAAATAAAATTTGAAAATTTATTCAAATTATTTCATGAAACTTCTGTTGTGTGGCATATTAAATATCACCATAACCGAACCCTGACCAGAAATATCGAAAGTCGAAACCTTGAACTATCCAAAAGTATAAACGTGATCCCGTGAACATCTCTAGGATTTCTGTTATTTGATTATTATTACAAAACATCGGGTTCGTCGCTTGTTTGGGAATGTCAAAAATCTTATTGGAGAATATACCAAAATTTCGAATTGAGAAATAAATTTAAAATGAAGAAGTTTCAACTATGAAAATAAGGTGAAAATCATCATTCGTATACCATTTTCATAATATTGATAGAAAATTTTCTGACCTATTCGAAAACATGAAAGAGATCTCGTGAACATTTCTGGTATATGGGATATAACCGTAAACGTAAAAAAGTCTCTGCACAAGTTAAAAATCATCATAATTAGATCCCATTCACCACACTCATAGGGTTTTATCTGATCTATCTAACCATGTGGATGAGACCCCGTGAACATCTCTAGGATCGGTGAAATAAAATTTGAAAATTTATTCAAATACATGGAATTTCTATGTTGTCTATATGGCACTGTAAATATCATCATAAACTATTCATTTCCATTTCTGTGTTAGAACTTTGTCTACGCTACCCTAAAATACATTTTCAAAAGTGTGAACGTCTCTAGGAGCGGTAATAGAAAAATTAGAAAATAGGTTGATATCAAAACAACAGTTGTTTAAAAGAAGCTGGACTAGTTAAAATTAATCATAATTAAATCACGTTCACCCCACACGTAGGGTTTTGATTTACCTATTCGGTCATATAGGTGAGACCCTATGAACATTTCTATGATCGGAGATATAAAAGTAGAAACATTGTCTAAAATAGCCTTCTTTAGAATTAAAAAAAGTTTAGTAAATGGATTTACGATTTTGTCGTGTTTATTTCAAATCGTTAGAAAATTCTTTGATCTTTACGGCGACACTATTAGGGATTTAGGGACTTCTCTAATATAAATGTTAAAGATTATCTAAAAATGTTTCAATTTCACCACAAAACAAATCCAATTGGAATATTTTTAAATTTAACAGTGTAAAATCACTATCTTTTATACCAGATGAGAATATGGTTTGGTGCTCGAAACAATTGACGGTCGCCTTTTTACAGCATCGCTATTATCGTCTATTCCACTTATTATATTTTTTCTCGCAAACACTCTGTTGTAAACCACGAACCTTGAACTGCTGATTTTTTTCATCCTTAGCCTCGTGCAATAAATCAAACATTGACAATCAATGTGTTAAAATTAGTAACATCGTACTCGGTAAAAACCTAAGACCGCATATCTAAAGAGTAGAGAAATACAAAAATGGATAACGGCAAGAAAATCATAAACATAAGCAAATTAAAGCTCATGAAGATACGCTTGCGGTCGTCCATGTATTCATTGTCTATGGTTGAAGTTATTCAAAACAAGTTTTTTTTTTTTTTTACAAACCAACGGGACTACTACGACTGGAAAAATGTTTTGTTCGCAACAGTCAGTTTTCGTTAAACAGTGGAAGTGGAATGTGCGTAAAGTAAAGTCGGGATTATTTCGCTATTTTGCGGTTTATTAGTGATACAAATGATCTTGTGATAGTGGCCATGCTGTGCGTTCATGGCTGGGATTTTATAGTAATTTAGTGCAAGTTTCGTTTGTGTGTATAAATGATAACGGTGAATAAGTGTTGTGTTGTTTTGTAAATTGTTTTAAATTGCATTTTTAATTATCGGAGTAAGTGAAAGTAGTAGTGAAAAAATGTGTTTGTGCTTGTTTTGTTTAGCAAATGGAACATTCATATGTTAAAATTTACGACTGAGTGAGTATTATAATTTATTATTTCACCTCCATTGTATTTGTACGCCACCCAAACATTATTTTTTCTACTTGCTGAAAAGTTTAGTTACTTTTATAACTTAGGCCGCCGTTTAGAAAAAAACCAAAAACTTTTAGTGCACTTTAACGAGCGATGAGTTTTTTACAATAACTATATAGTTTGAATTGGCAAATTTCTGGTATCACACATCAGATTTTGCATTCTTTATTTCTTCTTAGTAGCGGTGGAATAATATCTTATTTATTTGTTTACAGATGTTCTCTAGATCGAAGAGTTAGATCATTTTCTCGTAACAATCAAAAGCGGCTAGTAAACCGAATTAGTTTCTTAGTGCCTTCAAACCTCTTGCGTACTGATAACCTCTGTTACTGGATAACATATTTAATAGAGCTTTCTAAGACCAGTTTTATATAACTTCTTTGAAAAACTCAATTTTTTATCAAAAAGTGGGCATTTTTAATTGTAAGCAGATAAACGAGTCCTTTAAATATAACAAAAGTCCTCATTCTCGTATGTAGATGTTGGATAATTTTAGCTCTGTTATTAAACAGAATTATAGAGAATGAGTATATAGTGCAAGACAACTTTCGAACTTTAATGCTTAATGGATTTTTTTTGTTTCGATTGCTAAGGGTAAGTGATTATCTAAATAGAGTCTGTCATTCTGCAAGAGAAGTAAAAATGTAGTTTCCTCCAGCATTTAATAATAAAATAATGATTTGAATAAGGTAAGGAGTAAGCTATCCCTTGCACTAGGAAAGAAATCGTTAATTCTATTTAACCATTCAACTGCTTCGTCCTTTCTTTTGGAAACCAATTTTCAATATAGATTATTATCAATGGGAAGCTCAGCTTAGTGTTAAACGAGTATATATCATTTGCTTTGGTTAGACACAGCAGGTGTGGAAAGTGCTCAAAGTGCAAGGGTCAGTGTATTTCCCACCATATATTATTACTGACAGGAAACGAGGTGGAAGAAAATAAAACAGTTTTCCCTATTATTTCAGTAGTAATTGTTGAAAAACTCAGTTTATATAATGGCAAAATAATTCTTGTACTGGTTATGTAATATGCCCGATTTGGAAATTTAAGAATTATAAAATTAATCTTGATAGTAATTTGTTTTTTTTTTTTTTTTTTTTTTTTTTTTTTTTTTTATTTACTAGATAAGTTAAATTACATTACTTATTTTACCTACTTATTAATAAATACAGTCTTTAAATTCAACTAGTTTATAACTTCAATATAATAAGAGATATATACTTTTTTTTAATAAGGCCGGCTGAGAAAAACCAATCTTTGTTTGTATAAGAATAAAATTGGAGACTAAAGAAAATTCTGGAGAATAAAGACACCAATTTTTGAATGAAATTTCACAGTTTTGCCAAACTATTGCCAGACGCTATAATATACGATTATAAAGTTATTGGAATCCGAAAATACCTTTCAAAGATTACCATGAGTAACTTGTACAAAAATGTAAAATAAATTTTGGCACAAGTTCTGAAATATGACAATTTACGATTAAATATTGAGTTTTTTTGAACGTACGCTATCGACAGACCTTTAAGCGACCTCACAAATCTAGAAAATATTTGGCAATTTCTTAACATAAATTGTAACAAAAGCATGAAAGCTTGTAAATTTATTTTATGTATCAGAACCAAATAACATGCCTCAATCTGAATAAATTTGTAGAATCAGTATTAAATTAAAACGAGAAAACGGACTGTCAAAAAGTTTTAAAATTTAACAAATTAAATTCGTTTCTCAATATAACCGTTTTCTGAGGAGGAAGAGAAGTGGTGTCTCACCATCTAAGTCTAATTTCCAATTAGCGATCACCTGCTTTCAAACTTCGCAATTCTTACTTTCTTGCTATCACTATATCGACATTTGTTTTTCTTGCTGTTGCCGCCAAAAGATTCTGTGGTGGTGTTTGTTGTGGTCCTGTTTGTTTTTAACTGCGGAGTACTCGCATTTACTTATATTTTCAAATCCTGCCTTTGAATCCATTTGTTGATTGTCTACTATGCGGCCCTTCTTATCGGTATTACCCATTTTAGTCGTAGTACGTCGTTACTAATCCATATCCTTCGTTCATTCTCTATTTTTGTGGTCGTCCTTTCCACAATTGTAACACGTTCTGCTATTGCCAGGGCCGATGCAGCTTTTGGATGTGTTTCTTTCCTCCTTGCATCTGTAGCATTTGGCGTACTGATGTGATTTTTATCTCCTTACGGTAAAACGTTATCACTACGGTAACCTTGTTTTGAATCACCTCTAACAATGCAGTAGTCTTGGACTTGCCACCTTTTACATGAATCATGAAATCGTCTGCCTCAATTTTGCCAGGCAGCATACTTATGTGCGCTCTACTTGCTTTAACTATGATTATCACATCTTTGGTAACACTTTTTTTGAAATTCCTGCCTGTTGTAAAGCCCTGATCCATCTTCGCTTTTTTCAGTATATATTTGCTTCTATACCGTTGTCTTCCTGTTCCGATGTATAGGGTTTTACGTATTTCCGTATCTGTGAATCAGCACTATAAATCTTCCGGAACTTAGTGATATTCGGACTGATTGCAATTTCCCTTATGCTCTCCCGATCATTGGTCGTGGCATTTCTTAACATTTTAATCACAATGCAGGTCTGTACCCACTCCGTATTGTTCTCACTGTTAGTAAGGCAAGCTACCAACACTTTGGATGTTGTATCGGGTAGTCTTAGTGCTCCCTCAAACCTAATCGTGTTAGCGCTTTCAATTCTGGTGACTTCTGTTTAATTCAGCTGTCCAGTAAGCCTTGGAGTCTTGCTACTTGTACACGTAACTGAAAACGATCGGATAATCTGATGCATGTTTCTCAAGGAGTACAACTTTTGTTGTGATTCATCTGACTCTATGCTGCGACTACTTACTGGCTCAAAATACCTGTTGTGCAAACTGATTTTATCTAGAGCTGCATTTCCTACGATATCGGTCGGCGATCGATCGTCGTACGAGAAAGACGCGTTTTTGTCTTTCTCTGTATAGAAATTGAAACTTAAATTTTTTTTTCTGTTTTAAATAAATAAATAAATAATATTTTATATATAAAAGTTATTAAAATTAAATATTAAATATATAATATAAACTGTTAATAAATGGGTGTTAGTAGGGTTGTTATGACAGGTAGTTTTGTTATTTGTGTGACGCACTGACGCAGCAATGGTGAACGCATCGCAAGCTAAGTGTTTTTTGTGTTTTATATTTTTATTTATACTTTGTTTAGTTTATATTTTGTTTAATTTTTATTTTTTTGTAAAAAATTTATATAATTTTTAATTTTATTAATGTAAATATTTTTTAATATACGCATTTGTGATATGTTGTCGTATGGTTTACGATTGTGTGTGTGTGTGTGTATGGATATATGTATGTACGTACATTCACGCAGTTTAGTTATAGTCAAATAAGACAAAAAGGATGAAAATAAAAATACTCTTCAATTGCTTGTCATTCATTCCGTTCATTTTTAAATGAATTTTTTATGTTAATTTCTCTTCGCTCTTGAATAGTAAAATGAATTTTCAGAAATGTTATGCAGTAAAAAACGAATAGTGTCTAATGAGCGAATAATGAGAAACTAAAAAGGTTGATCTTATTTTTTGTGTTAGCGAACGGGATGTACTGCTTTTTTGGTTTTACTTTTCTATTCTAATAAGAAAGCGAAAATTCATTGTAGTACTAATTGGATAAAATGTATTGTTGCCTGTATTGAATACATATCATTTCTTTCTACTTTATTCTTGATAAGTGAATCAGTAGATGAGTAGAGTCTGATGAGTAGTCTGATGAGTAGACCAACTTTTTATCAGTACAAAACCAAGCTGCCAAGAAGCTACCTAAGGGAGTTCTCATTTTTGTAAGGGTTTGTGTATCTTTGTGTACACAAGTGCCCTGGGGTTAAACGTGGGGGAGGGGAATGCATTTTTTCTACTTTTAAGGTAGAAATATTGTTAATAAATGGCCTCTTTGTTTTTATGCGACAAAAATTGTCGTAAAACATTGTATGGGTGTCCATTAAAATGATATTTTGTCCGAAAAAGCCGAAAAAATCTTAAAACAAATTAAATTCACGGACGTCTTTAATATTTCTCCCAAAATATTTTTTGTTCCTATACATATTTCTTGTTGATCAGTTTTACAAATAATGCATTAATTCCGTGGAAAGATTTGCTGACAGCAATTTTTTTACTGATAAAACGCAAAAGAAAAACTTTAAAATTTCATAAGAGTGATAAAGAACAGAAATATTTTTTATTTCATTTTATAGTAAAATTTTATATTTATATGTATGTATATGTGTATATGTGTGTGTATGTGTGTAGATATGTATGTATACGTGTATATATATAAATATTCATGGCTTTTTTGTAGATTGATTTAAAGGGATGAGACCTCATATGTGTTACGGCATGGCAAAGGGAAAACGGTTTTTAATTTTTTATTTCCATTTTATTTATTTGTAATGACAATTAAATCTTTGATGTGATATCCTTCGGCCTTTTAATGTTGACTGTTTTTTTTAAATTGCTTACTGCTGGCACTATTTTATCTAAAAGAATTTGTTACGACTGTATTGTCTTAACAAGACATTTTTTTTGTAAATTTGTTTCCATTCTCCATGGTTTCTTGCGTCCGAGTTTTTCAATGTGTGAACGTGGCGTCTTGGTGGATGGATTCTTGTGTGTTTTCTTCGGTTATGTTGGCAACGGAACAAAAATAGGAGAGAGAGAGATAGCAATGCGCATCGAGTGTGTGCAAAGTAAAACGTTTTGGAAGAAATGTTTTTCTTATATGTCTATCTCCCTTATATCAACGAAAATTTGATATAAGGGAGAGACAGAGAAGAGAGATTAATTTCTTCTAGAACGTTTTACGAGCTGTGCGACGCTCGAATATTTTTTTTGTTTTGTCATTCGAGTAGTGATTTTCAGTCAGTTAGTTTGTGATTTTTCGAGTTTCAATTCTTTTATAAATTCAAGTTGTTTTTTTTGAATGATAAAAAATCTCGTGTGGATTGTGAATATAAAAATTATAATAAAAATAAAATATTAAACATTATAAAGATAATAAAAATTTATTTGTGAAGTTGAGTTTAAGTTGGTATCGGAGGGTCGGTCAATAGAAAATCGCCCCAACATTAGTTTTTTTATGGATTGTTAGCAAATCAACGCTCAAGTGGAATTTATTACACCTAATTTTTTCTTGTGCAAAGAGTGTAATTTAGGTGGTTACGTTCTCGATTTTGGTGTTTTGAGTTAAACGGCAGTTGAACATTTAATAGTTACCAAATTTGTGGTGATTTATAAGTGAGTTCTGGTTGGTACGACGGCGCTACATTTTTTTTATTTTTACGAAAGGCTAATAGAGGCTCGTGTACAATTTACTGGTTACCACATTTTCCAACGGGTGCCGCATTATTTAAGGGCACCGCATAATATAACGGGTGCCACATTTTCCAACGGGTGCCGCATTACTTACGGGTGCCGCATTATTTACGGGTGCCGTACAATATCACGGGTGGTACATTGTCAGCAGGCGCCGCATTATCAACGGGTGCCACATTTTTCAACGGGTGCCGCATTATTTAAGGGCACCGCATAATATAACGGGTGCCACATTTATCAACGGGTGCCACATTTATCAACGGGTGCCACATTTTCCAAAGGGCGCCGCATTATTTACTGGTGCCACATTTATCAACGGGTGCCACATTTTTCAACGGGTGCCACACTACTTACGGGTGCCGCATTATTTACGGGTGCCGTACAATATAACGGGTGGCCAGGTGAGGCCACTCAAATATTTTTCTGGATTTTTGAAGGCGAGCCAACGCCCAAAAGTTTTTTGTGATAATTACGGTTTTGGCCAGACACCGTTTCACCGCTTTGGTGTCCGATCCAGGTGACATTGGGGGTGCATGCGGTAAGGCGAGCCAACGCCCAACGAGTTTCGGGTGGCCAGTTGAGGCCATTCGTTTTATTTTATCGGGGAAAGGCCCCGCATCGCCTAATTTATTTTGGCGGCCAGTCAAGGCCAAAATACTAAACGGCACCAAAGCCGCAACGGTCCGGGGCGGCGACCCTGTGGCATGACGGCCGCGCAAGGCCGCAACCCAATTTTATCGGGGAGAGGCCCCGCAACAAGAACGGCGCAAGGCCGCAACATTAACTGTTATAATTAAGGTACAATTTTTTTTATTTTTATTTTTAATTTTTCTGATTATTTTCTTAAATTTTTTTTATTAAATTTAAATTTTTATATATTTTGTAATCGAGCGCCGCACAGCGGGTGCGCGCTCGATGCGTGTTGTTCTCTCTCTCGCTTCTCTCTCTCGCTTTTCTCTCTTTTTTTTTTTTCTTCTTTCGGGAAGTGGTTTCCTTTTGTTGTTTTCCCTACAAATAAAATGAATCACTAAAATTTTCGGTTGTGTGTGATGGGAGCGGAGGCTCCCTCTGTGTCGGTGTGTGTAGTGCGGTCCCTTGGTGCCCGCATCCAATTTCGTAACCAGGGCTTTGGCCCTGTTTGAATTCGAATGGATGCGCGCACCAAGGCACCTCTCTCCCATTTATAATTTTTTGAGTTGTTCGTTCCTCAGGTTCCGGCCGACGAATTTCGGCGGAACCCGGGTATTATTATTATTATTTGCGTTTATCCAATTAATAATTATCTGTTAATCACGGTGTAGGCCAGGAGCCCTGCATGCCTCAAACCCCACGACCCTCGCACTTCTCGCTGAGAACGTAGCCGGCAAAACATCACCGTGGAGGCCTCTGCAGGAGCTTAGTGAACATCTGCAGGTTGGCAGTAGCCAGCCTGTAACAAATTTCTGGCTCAATAATATTTCTCGAAACAGGTTCGTCTTTGCATGGGAATGATATATACGAATATCGATTGAATTCTAAATCCTAATCAACGACCTGCTCATGCACCAATTGTGTAAAAAGCCTTCCGCGTGGTTCTATCTTCCGTTCGTGTCATCACCTTACATAAATCATGATCGTTTTGTTTGATTGAGACAATATACTGCGGAAGATGCATAAAATCATTTTTGGGCTTAATTGGGATTCTAGCAAATCGCAATTCTAGCAATTAGCATTAATTTGGGAGAGGCTTAGTTCGGCTGGGTCATCTGTCAATTGGTTATTTTGACGTGTAAATGGAGGAATAGGAAAATTCCTTGGCCGATTATTTTCTGATTTATTTTGTTGAAAAATCCAGTAATTCACCCGGGATTTATGTTGAAATCCCGGTTCAGCTCAACATATCATATTCGAACTTGATTAGTTAAGACATTGCTTAGCACGGCCGAACTCCAGAACTTCTCTAAAATCCATTTTTACATTCACATTTAATTCTGCTTACCTGATTTGACAATAATTGGTCGGGGTATGGCCAAGTTCCATTCAGAATTATCGAATTTTAGAACTTTATCAAAAGACACATTAAAATCCCAATACAAGTTGATCCTAATTTATTAGAATCCTAGCCCAGCTCTATAATCTGAACTGGAAAATTTCGGTTGGAAACGGCATGTTTCATTCATTATAGCTGAATCCGAAAATTTCGTCAAATTCGACTTTACACCCGAATTTGATCATCATTTGTTTTGAGTTTGCTTAGTTCCATTGAACATGCTAGAGTGCCAATCCAATTCTGCGTACCATATTTAACAGTTATTGGTTGAGGAATAGTAAAGTTCCATTGAGCATGATATAAATATCCTGTGCACTATAATTATACTTGGCAATTAATCGAATATTCTCTTCTTTGGTGAACAAAACTAATAAAATATTTGAAATTTTTGAATTAAATTAAAATTGTTTGAAATATCCTATCAGGTAGTTAATCTGGTATTGAATAACATTCATATTTTTCCAGGAACCATTGCCTTTGGGATGCCTTACATATGAAATTTTTTGTTTTTTTTTTATTTTTTATTTTTTTTCGATATAAGGGTTAAATACTAATGAATTTTAGACTAAGTTTGATATAATTTAAATAATTATGGTTTCAGGAAATCCTATTGTAAGTCGTGGAATTGCAGGAGGATTAAATTAATAAATGTTTATATTATTTAGGAAGCCGAAAAATATTAATTTAGAATTAAATTTCAGGAAATCTACAGACGTGAAATAATATTTCTTTGAAATATTAATTGTTGATTGTGTAGATTAGAATGGTGTTGTCATTGCATTAATAACTATCGACTTTATTTAAGGGTCTGCAACTGGGTCGATTTAATCAATTAAATTTTGCATTAATTTACAATTACATTTCAGAAAATTTCCAGATGTACGTGAAATAATACTAATTTTTTCTCAGGTTGCTGATTTAGAGAAGCAATTGTTGAAGACCAATACCATCGTTATACATTAAACCTATTAAACCTTTATCCTTCCTTAGTAGATTAGTATTGTGCTGTCTTTGTGTTACTAACTATCGGCTATACCTAGGTGTCTGTAACCGGGCCGATTCTGTCCCACTTAACTAACCTATCCAATCCTTCGGTTTTGTTATATGTAAAAAAGAGTGTACGGTGGGCCCGGCGTCACCCGGGAGCTCCTGTGTAAGAACTTGGTCGTGCATTCAGAATCAATCAATCAATCAATCAAGAGCTGCATTTCCTACGATATCATGCCCAGATAAATGTTGCCTCCATTATTGACAAGACTAGTAACTTCTGTTAGCTGTGCCCGTTCCCATCGTTTCTGATCTTTTTTCGATGAAGATATCTCGTTTGTCGGTGGTGAGTCACACCACCTGGCATTATCTTGTGTTTCTTTTCTACATATCGGGCTGCCCTAACATCTTTTCAAACACATTTTTGCTTTTGGATAGTCTGCACATAGGTCGGTACTGGTTCATTACGTTACTTTGCTTGTGACATATATATTAGGAAGCGAGCTACAGTGTGGTGGTGAAGGCGGCTTTTGGATTACTTACTACAAACTTTAAACTTAGTTAATACACTGTTACCTCCGTTCAGGTTGACGCTTAATATGGCACCACCCGTCTGGGTAGCTAACTCGGAAGTTGGAGACCCGCTAGCAACCTTTCTAAAACCAACTGTATTGTGTAATTTTCTTCATTGTTTATTTTCGGGGTAGATTTCTCTCTCCGATTCTTAGATTCATGAGATTAATCTATCTAATCTATCTAATCTATCTAATCTATCTAATCTATCTAATCTATCTAATCTATCTAATCTATCTAATCTATCTAATCTATCTAATCTATCTAATCTATCTAATCTATCTAATCTATCTAATTTATCTAATCTATCTAATCTATCTAATCTATCTAATCTATCTAATCTATCTAATCTATCTAATCTATCTAATCTATCTAATCTATCTAATCTATCCAATCTATCTATTCTATCTAATCTATCTAATCTATCTAATCTATCTAATCTATCTAATCTATCTAATCTATCTAATCTATCTAATCTATCTAATCTATCTAATCTATCTAATCTATCTAATCTATCTAATCTATCTAATCTATCTAATCTATCTAATCTATCTAATCTATCTAATCTATCTAATCTATCTAATCTATCTAATCTATCTAATCTATCTAATCTATCTAATCTATCTAATCTATCTAATCTATCTAATCTAGCTAATCTAGCTAATCTAGCTAATCTAGCTAATCTATCTAATCTATCTAATCTATCTAATCTATCTAATCTATCTGATCTATCTAATCTATCTAATCTATCTAATCTATCTAATCTATCTAATCTATCTAATCTATCTAATCTATCTAATCTATCTAATCTATCTAATCTATCTAATCTATCTAATCTATCTAATCTATCTAATCTATCTAATCTATCTAATCTATCTAATCTATCTAATCTATCTAATCTATCTAATCTATCTAATCTAGCTAATCTATATAATATAGAAAATTAGCTATCTTTCAAGAAAAATGCTAAAAGAGGGGTTTGGTGCGACATGTATCGATGGCAACGAATCTTAATTTAAGAAATAGTCATTTAGAGATTTCTATGATAGGATCCGGGTTTTCTTTTCTCACCTCAAGCTACTTTGATAAGAACAATTTCAAAGGCATTTTAGGGGTACATATTTTAAGGATTTGGGAAAAATCATTAAAAGAGTACTGCGGTGCGGCTCTAGTTCCTATTTTAATATTTTTACTTTAAATGTATTTTAGAATACCAGAAATTCATTACGATGAGTCCGATAGAGCTCGGGTTCATTTTTATAATTTTTAGCTCAGTTACCTTTTGCTCAGTCAATGACGTTAATGGAAATTGCTGAGGAATTTTTGAGTAGTAGGAATAGATTGCGATGGGTTTTGATTTATACAAATTTTGTTCAGAAGGCTACACAGTGGGGCGCAGTTTTTAGTTTACTAGAAATCATCATTTCAGGGTTAAAGATTGTTTATTCGCCATTGATAGAACCCGGGCTACTTTTATTATTTTATTTTTCAGTTCAAACAGCTTTGATGGCAGAAGTTGTTTTCAAGTTTCAAAAAATCGATTGCGGTGGGTTCAGATTTTCGAAAAAGACGTTTAGAAGGTCCTCCAGTGAGATCTGGGTTCTTCTTTTTTTTATCTCAAATTAATTTGAAATTTTGTTCTAAGAAGCTGGCAATTATTTCGGTAAAATCATTTAATAAATCCTCCGGGGGGGCTAAGGTTATTTCCAGTTAAATACTCGTTTATCTATTTTTCGGGTTATGTTTTTTAAATCGACTCGCACGATTTTAGTGATGTTGCGTTGTGTCGAAACATTTTGCATCATACTCTATGATGTTGCACTACGTTGTAGGATGTCGCATCGTGTTGATTTCTGCATGTTACACAATGCTTCAGGATGTGATACATGTTGCACAAGTTTGAGGAATGCTGCATCATATTTCAACTTCTTGTACGATATTTTATTAAGTGACGTTATTATGTTGCGTCAGTCATCATAATGTTCTGCCTCGTAGCTTCGATTGGATTACGGTGAAATGTTTTATGTAATCTTGTGTATTACCAAGAATCAATTTCGATTAACCCTAGATTCGGAATAAACATATCGGATTCTAAAATTATTTACGAGTGTGATTTTGAAAAATAAATTAATTGGATGGAATGATGCCTTATTTCAAACAAATAATATGGAACTCGGTTGATTCTATGAAAATATTCAATTATATTGAAACTACACCGCGCGTATCTGTAAATTGGCCATTTTAAATAAAGTTAAGCCATTGCTTAAATAAGCGTGGCGTAATTGTTGTCGTAACGACCGATAAGAAAATTATTTCTTGAATTTTGAATATCGCACGCCAATGGACAAATCGATTTTATTGCCATTTTAATTCTTATTAATTGATTGATTTTAAAGAATGTTTTAATAGCTCTACTTTATCGACGCACGATAAAAATAATGCTTTAATTTTGATAACATTCGTAGTAATAATAAATAACGTTTGATAAGATAAAATTATCAAATCCAATACTACACACATTAATCATATTTCAGTAGTATTTCAACCATTAATCGTGAAAATGTTTTTTATAACCGTGTTGTGTATTTTTATGTGTCTAAAAATTTCATCTTGTGTCACCTTAGAAGATCAAAATTCGTTACGGTTACCAAACAATTTGAAACCATTACGGTACGAAATAAAATTACAATCCAGTATTCATACATCGGAGTTAAATTTCACGGGAACGGCTTTAATTACATTCCGAGTGTTAAACGATACTAATGAAGTGGTGATTCATCAGCAAAACCTAATCATTTCTAGACCAGTTCTATATATGTTGAATGAAAATTTGACGGTCAGTTCATCGATTCCCATTCAAAATGTGGTTTATGGCACCAACAATTATACGATTATAACTAGTTTAAATTTTGCATTGCTTAAAGACAAGGCGTATTTAATTCAAACGGAGTACACAGGCGTTTTAAATACGCAGCCATTTGGATTCTATGCAGCCTCGTATCTGAATGAACACAATGAAAGTGTTTATATGGCAATGACGCAATTTAAACCAAATTTTGCGCGACAAATGTTTCCGTGTTTTGATGAACCACATTTGAAGGCAATTTTTAATTTGCAAATCACTCATGGTAATAATGTTACCGCAATTTCGAATATGCTTGGAACCACAAATGTTGTGTAAGTTTTTACTACCTTTATTTTGTTACGGTCTTAACATAATTTTAAGTATTTTTTAGTCCTGGTGGTTCAATGGTTACAACAACATTTCAGGATACGCAGCCAATATCTACCTATTCTGTGTCGTTGATTTTAACGAATTTAACGAGTTTTTATTCAGCTGAAGACTCCAATAAAATATTGTATGAAGCATATAGTGGATCTGGGAAAATCGATCAACTAGGCATGTTGCCAGAAGTTGGCCGAAAAGTATTACCGACGTTTAGTAATACACTGGGGGTTAAATACCGTTTACCGCAACTCGTTCAAGTAGTTTTTTCAGATTTTAATACATCAAGCACCAGTAGCTGGGGTGTTATCACTTATCGGTAAATTTTATTTTCCTTTGTTTTTGCTTAAAATTATTTATTGCATTTTATTTTAGTGATTCACCGATCTATTTCGATCCAACTGATTACGATTATCAACACGAAGAGAATATAATTAAGTTAATTACACGTGAGATAGCAACACAATTTATTGGGCATAGCGTAAGCCCGGAGTGGTGGAATTCTGATTGGTTGTTTGAAGCTTTATGTATTATTACAACAAACTCAGTGCTAAACGTTGACTACCCGAGGTATAAAGCAATTGATGAGGTTTTAACGAATGAGAAACAACGTATCATGGTTTTAGATAGAAATGGTGCCATACCAATAATTGAATATGATATCGAAACGATTGTCGAAGGCAATGATATTTTGACTGCGGATGCGAATAGTAAAGGTAAATATAATTTGATTACTGCATACGATAAATTTAAGGATTAATATACCCGCGAATTTTATGGTAATTTACCATATTGTTAAAATCAGTTAGACGGGGTTAAAATTACAAAAAATTAACGGGGTTCAAGCTCCGCCTGAATCTCAAATGATTTAAAACATAAAGTCAAAAATTAACAATCGCATATGACGTAATCGCTAATTCCAAGAGGTCGATGGTTATCCAAACGGTGCAGATCCTTGTGGAATCCGTGCATTTTGGGAGTGTGGTTTTGGAGGCGATGGAAAAATTTGAAATTGTGTTTAGCGATATACAGTAAACCCTTGATTTACCGGACCCCGATTTAACGGACAATTGTTTATTTTCCATTTTTCGATTATGATGGATGGATTTGGGGATTCTTAAATGATTTTTGGAAGAAATTCTGTAAAAATATGGCCACCTGGAACGGAACTTGATCAATTCTTAACCGATTATAATGCGATTTGGTATGTAGGATCGAAATGGGATTTTTAAACGATTTTTGAATGGAACAGGACACAGCTATTACTTAATCGGTAATCATGGAATTCGGGACGTTGGATATATGTATATGGGATTATAAAATGTTAAACTGCTGTACTCGCCAGAGGATGAGAAACCGAATTATAATTCTCCCCTTTTCTGATTATTGCTGTAGTTGAGAGTGTAATTATTGGTTGTTTTATGGAATTAACCATTTATGATCTTGTATTGCAAGTACCACAAAAGTATAAATTTCCACTTGGTTTGAAAGGTTCTGGAAATCTCAAGGTCTTAGAAGACATCATATTCCATGTTCCCGTGAACAGTTTTTGAGGTCGTTGTTGATAGGTTAGGTTAGGTTAGGTTAGAGTGGCTGCTATCGCACACTTAGGCCAGTAGTGGCCCATTGTGATACCACAAGAACCTATCTCTACTTTATTAAAGCTGAAACCATCCAGAGCTACGTATGTAGCGTAAAATATCTTGCATTCCACAGCCCACGAGTTCCGAAAGGCTGTCCATACCGTACACACCTAAATACTTATGCCTTCTGTATGATAGTGCCGCACACGAGCAAAGGAAATGATCTAACGTCTCTTCCTCCTCTTCGTCTAAACAGCTTTCACAAAAGTCATTCGTCTGTAGACCCAGCCTTCTCACATGTTCCCCAAAAAGGCAGTGTCCAGTCAGTATCCCTACGACCAATCCTACTTCTCGTTTCCAATGGATACT
Organism: Nephrotoma appendiculata; assembly: GCA_947310385.1. Taxonomy (NCBI): domain Eukaryota; kingdom Metazoa; phylum Arthropoda; class Insecta; order Diptera; family Tipulidae; genus Nephrotoma; species Nephrotoma appendiculata. Next base: position 318,239,350 of record OX371224.1, read on the forward strand.
AGTACTTTGCAGCGCTGCAGGCCCAGTTTTGGCGAAACCTGTTTTGCTACCCTGCACGTGAGGGTGTTGGTCCACCTCTCGTTTGTCAAGGCGATTGCCTTTTCACTTAGCGCCGATTTAAGCGCTGCATCTGGAGAGTCGTACCATACCTAGCTAGTTCATCTGCCCTGCAGTTTCCCGTTACGTCCGAGTGACCAGGGACCCAGACTATCTGGATGCTGAAATACTCGCTCATCTCATTAAGAGATGATCGGCAATCCAGCGCCATCCGTGACTTCAGAGAAACCGCTTCTAGTGACCTGACCGCCGCCTGACTGTCCACATAAATTCCGATATCCCTCACGGATACCACATTATGCTTCAACTATGTCCCGGCTTTGCCTATTGCCACTACTTCAGCCTGGTACACGCTGCAGTAGTCAGAGAGACGAACGGAAATATTAACATTAAGCTTCCCACAGAAGACTCCGGCTCCTACCTTGCCGTCTAGCTTAGAACCGTCCGTAAAGAATTCTAGTGCCACCAATTGTGGAATATCCTTGCGAGGTTCCTCAAACCACCCGCCTTCTAATGGTAGCCTCCCCCAGTTTCGAAGTAAAAATCCTGCTTACTAGCATCTGATTTATCAACCTACTTATGGGGTAGTCCACGTTAAAAATAACCATCCTTCCATGATCGCCTCCGTTTTTACATTATTAAAGGCACCCTCAATGTCGAGAAATGCTACCATACAGAACTCTTGCGAGTAAATTGACTTCTCAATCATGCGTACCAGATCGTGCAGAGCTGTGTCTACCAACTTCCCTTTATAGTACGTATGCTGTAGGGAATCCAAGTCTGTTCTACCCGACTTCGTGTAGTTGGGCAATTACTTACCTCCCAGAGACACCCGAAACCTTCGGGAAATGCTGCAAATAACCGAAACCGACAACCCTCCTATGCATCTTACCGAAAATGGAAAAAAATAGAAACGTATGTTTGTAGAAACCAGTGGGGTAATGGTAAAAAAACGGAACCGAAAGTCGTGTACCCGAAATTCGGGTAATTGGATTCCCTAGTCGGGTAATTGGATTCCCTAGTCGGGTAATTGGATTCCCTAGTACATACGTTTATGTTTTTTCCATTTTCGTTCAGATGCATAGGAGGGTTGTCGGTTTCGGTTGTTTGCGGCGATGCCCGATGGTTTCGAGTGTCTCTGGGGTGAGTAATTGCCCAACTACACGAAGTCGGGTAGAACCAACTTCGATTCCCTAGTATGCTGCAACATTGCCCAACTCCTGGGCTCAATTTTAGATCGAATACCTATATCTACCAACCTTCACCAAGGTTTTCAACAGAAAAGATGATAGAGTTATAGATCTATTAACGATTTTAGCTTTTTGAACCGTTTTACTATGGGAAAGCAACATAAAAGCACAAAATTTCGAAAATCCGAACCAAAGTTCAAAATTTGGGTTCATAAATTTTTTATAAGCAATTCCCATGTAAAATTTGACGCTGAATCCGAATATGTAATCGGTTTCATGCTACGACCATTATTAACGATTTTTCCTGTTTGACCCCATTTACTATGGGAGAATTAACTTTTTGTCCACCAAAAGGGAATTTTTCCGTCAAACGCCCATATCTCCCAGGCAAAACCAATCACACCGTTATAAAGGTGAGATTTAAATTAATAACTCATGTCAATTGCAAGTTCTTTCGACGGTCATTAAAGGCACAAGGTTCTTTTAAAATTCTCTTTTTTGGGCCGATTTTCGGTCCATTTTTGACTTTGACCACCTCGTACGGCTAAACTATAGCAAATAGAGTGCAATATGCTTCTAAGTAATGATAGAACGGACATTTTTCTATCATCGAGTCAAGTTTTAGGCAAATCGAACGACTTTGAGATTTTTATCGATTTTTCCAAACATTTCCATACCTATACCCATATAATCCATATCATCCATATTCAAAAAGTCAAAAATCCGAACCAAAGTTCAAAAAGCAACTTTTTATAAGCAATTCCCATGTAAAATTTGACGCTGAATCCGAATATGTAATCGGTTTCACGATACGACCATTATGAACGATTTTGCCTGTTTGACCCCATTTACTATGGGAAAATTAACTTTTTGTCCACCAAAAGGGAGTTTTTCCGATCAAACGCCAATATCTCCGCTTCTAGCGTATAGGCAATTTCCCCTACGACCATTATTAACGATTTTAGCTTTTTGAACCGTTTTACTATGGGAAAGCAACAAAAAAGCACAAAATCTAAAGTTGGTATCCTTTGGATAGGCATGTGAGCTTTTTCCCGAGGGATAAAGACCACTCTGACCTCCGTCCAATTTCTAGGAATATAGACCAGTTTCAGACATCCCATGAAGATACCTTCCAGCCAGGGGAGGATGACTGCTGAGTTCCTCTGGATCTCTGCTGGTATTATCCGATCCGGGCCCGCCGATTTATAAGGCTTAAACCCGTTCAGCGCCCACTGGATTTGGTCCCTATCCAAGATGCTCTCTCTCTCTCTCTCTCTCTAGCATTTACATCCCATGGAGGGATTTTGCCGCCCCCACTATGGTCCTCCATCCTTCTCGGTCCATCGCTCTCGTCCTCCAATTTCGACATCCTAATACGAGTAGGTCTTGTTCGACGTCGTCACGCCAGCGTAGTCGGGGTCTTCCTCTACGACGTACTCCGGCTGGTTGTTGATGGAACACTTTGTAAATCATTCGTTGTTGTGGAGATCTAGCAACGTGGCCGAGCCATCTAACTCGATTAGATTTATCCAAGATGCCCTTCATCTTTATTGAAGGTGTTATCGATGAGCAGCTCTATTTATACCGCACTTGAAGCTGTCCATGACCCGTCTGGTCTAATTAAATAACTAGGACTGGTTGGGTTAGTAGCTAGAATTTTCTTAAGGCGAGAAGGCTCAGAGACCTCCTCCATCTTACAACAGAAGAATCTCCAAAACCCCTTTTCCTCAACTCTTTTATGTACTTTCTGAGGTCCTCCTTATAGGAGTCCCAATCCCGACCTCCCTTGTGTTCTAAGCTTTATTAAAAGCTGTCCTACACACTCTCCGATAGGTTCCTAGCTCCTTGGTCGACCATATCGGTTTCTGCCTGCCTGGTTTCTGATTTTAAGGGTGATCGACCTGAACCCGAAGTTGATCACTCCTTTTAAGTTTGCAAGCGAAGCCAGGGATTTTTTATTGATCAGCATGATTGCCAATCTAAAGTCCTTCTTAGCTTCCTCTCGCTTTACAATCCTCTAGTCTTCCGTTGGAATATCGGGATTGCTGACCCTAATGTTCTCGAGGATCTCTTCTGGTTTATCCGGCTCGGTTCGTAGCCAAACACGTGCCCTCGGCCTGCTCAAAATTTTCTCCCTGCAGACTGCCTCAAGCCTCGCACCCTGCCACACCTTGCCTACTTCGGCCACTGCTCTTTTATAAAGGTCGACCGATATCTGATCCGAGCACTCAGTCAACTTCACGTGTCCCTTAGGTTTTGATAAGAATACTAAAAATATTTCCGAGCCCTTTGTGTAGAATTCATAACGTGATTTTTTTGTGAGAGTAGGTAGTTGGCCTACCGCTCAACTCACTAATTACATGAGTGGGTCACGTATTGGTGAAAGATGTTAACGTATTCAGCTTTATCAGCAACATATTAACAACACGAGCCGCTTGCTTCAAAAAGAAGCCAGCTTATTACCGAGTTCTGTCCTAGTTTAAATCGCCGAGTTCCATAACAGGTAGCCATATTCCACAACTTCTTCCAAAAGTTATTGAATTTGATCTTATTTTCATCCAACATATTCAATTTCAGCATAGTTGGTTAAGAAATTATCGAATTGCATGCCAGCTAGCCCTAGCCATATTCCAGAACTTTTCCAAAAATCAATTAAGTATCCCATTTCCATCCAACATACCCAATCCCATTATAATCGGTTAAGAATATATCGGGTTCCGTCCCAGGTGGCCATATTCCAGAATTCCTTCCCAAAATCTTTAAAGAATCTCTTTTCCATCCAGCATACCCAATCAAAACAAATTGCACTTATAAATTGGCCTAATCCCTATCCGATATCAAAAGATCTAATTTTGAATTTTTCAATAAATTTGTCAGTTGCACTTGGTAAATTGTTTATAGTATGGGCAGTAAGTATATATAGCAGCTCAAAAATCAAATTGCCCTTATTGCTTGAGCTAATAATTCGATACACCCTACCCGATATTGAAATATTTAATATTTTAATGAATTTCATGTTAAGTGGTAGCAGCATCGCGAAACTTCACCCAGTTTTAATTTTAAAACCATTCTCGACAATAATCACCACCTGGAAACCCAAACTCTCAATTTTTATACCGTGATAGTTGAATGCTTTTAACAGTTCATTCTTCGGCGGTTCCACCTTGGTATACAACGGGAAATTGCGTTCACTGCGTAATCAAAGAAACAAAAACTGGAAAATGAAATTCTTAATGTGAAACATGAAAATGTGAACGTTTTACAATGAATTTTCGAACTTCTCTGAATGATTATTTTGGTAATCGGAAATATTCGGTGACCCCACTGATCTATATACAACCATGGATACGACATTTTTCGAAAATTCGGAATTCAAGAAAAGACAGAAAATGTTTCTGTCTTTGTCACAACGTAGAACTATTTTTAGTCTACCATATAGTTTTTGTCACGTCGTATCTATGTGATATAGATCAGTGGCTGGCCCAAAGCGATTTTGGCAATTCATAAACTCTAAGAAGAAATCAGGAGGATATCCCTCTACGATGAAGTTCAGTGATCACTGTTCTGGTGAGCCCAAAAGCATTGCTGACTCCAACAACGATATTGAGCCCAATTCGGACTACATCAATTACATGAATTACAGCAGTAGGATCTTTGGTCATTCAAAGTGCTCTAGATACTATGGTAAGGAGTAACAAGCTAAAAGAGGATTTTACTGCTGACCCCGAAGGCTTTACTTCTATTGTTTTAAAAAAAATTGTTGGTAACTTGGCCCACGTAACTTGGCTCCTGGTTGGTAACGCTTTTCCAAAACTCGATCTGGCATGGTATATTTCCATCAATATGGACTCTTTTATAATTCCGACCGGAAAATGTCGAGGATCATCCAAATGAGGTTGATGTTATTACCACGAATTTCAGCAAGATATTTTACAGGGTTTCCCGTAAGATAATTTTGTTTAAACTCAGGGTTCTTGGTTTTGCTTCTGAGGTGCCACAAGGTAGTCATCTTGGGCCTGTTTTTCTTGTCTTATCGATCAACGACGTCGATTTCGTGATTAAAAACTCGGAAAAAACGACAAATTTAAAATTACATCGATGCTAACCGATTACAGAATAACAGCGCTGTTGTTGCCAGAGTTTTAGCCATATGGGACTTATTGATAAATTGTGACTACAAACTGAATTTTAGAGATCATATCGATTTTATTATCAACAGAGCAAACTCGTCGCTTGGAATTATCAAACGATAATTATATGACATTTGTTCTACCTTTGCTCGAGTATGCTAGTCAGGTTTGGCCCTCATACCATGAAGTGCACATATAAAGAATTTAAGCTGTGCAACGTAGATTTCTGCGCTTTGCTCAGAACATTAACACTGGCCTCCTTATCTTGACCGCTTGGAACTTATTGCAGTCAGTCAAGTAAGAGCGTGGTCGGGTTAATTTATAAAAAAATTTATTTGGTGAAACTTTCATATTTATAAATATATTGTACACATTACAAACGATGATGCAATTCGGTTAATGTTGTGTCCAGTCACCATCGGCGTCGATAATTGCCTGACATCTCCGAGGCATGCTTTCTACTAATTTGACGGCGTATTCTAGTGGCAACATCTCCAGATCCGACGAATTTCGCAAGATAGCTGCTTCAAAGTGTGTGTGCGTCTTCCACGAAGTTTCTGTTTAATATATGCCCACACATTTTCAATAGGGTTTGCATCGGGCAACTGCGACGGCCAATCCAATGTAACGATGCCAGATTGAGTCTTCCACTCAGTACAGAGCTTGCTGAGGTGTTTAGGATCGTTGTCCTCTTGCAGAATCCAATCTTCATTTTTGCTGATGAACCAACGTTTGGCAGATGGCAGTAAAGCCTTTTTGTAGATTTTAATCATTTTTTCGGCATTTAGGTTGTCGGTAAAGAGGTACAAAGTGCCGAGTCCCTGCTTTGAGAAGCAGCCCCAAAGATGCACCTTTATTCCGTGTGTAACGGTCCGCTGAACAAGCCTATTGGTGGAAGTTGACCAGGCTCGCGTGAGGACACAACGTGCCCATACAGAAAGTTCATCAGTAGAAATGACATTTTCAAAATCTCTATCGATATTCACATGCGCCCAAGCGAGTCGCTTTTTCACATGTTTTCCAGTCAACAGAGGCTTCTTCATTGTGTTGCGCCATTTCAGGTCATGAGTACGGAGATGGGTTCGGATAGTTTCGTAGGATATATCTAAACCTTTTGCCTTTAATTTTGCTTGTCCTTGCATCTTTTTTGTCCACTTTTCCTATCGAGCCACGTTCTGGTAAATCATCGACATTTTTAGCCACTTTATATCGCTGTACCCACTTATGTACAAATGCCTTCGACTTTCTCATATATTTAGCAGCCGCTGATTGCGACATTTTGGGACCTTTCGGGTGGGTGCAAAGGAACACAGCCTCGTAGCGCGACGCGTATTTAGCACTCATGGCGCTTAACGTGATTCTCTTTCAAAAGATCAACGACAACTGAATCTTTGTTGACAATGCATCAAGGACAAAGCTTCCCTCTATCGGCTCGCAAAGGAATTAGAGCGAAATCTTTCATTGTCTGTCGGTAATAACGACCACGCTCTTACTTAACTGACTGTAGCTTAAAGCCGCACTCAGTAAGCGACGATGGCTGCGCCTCACGTAGTCTATTGGCACAAACCACTTTCCTAATAAATGAAAACTAAAATTGGTGTCACAATAGGTCTCTGCATTTCGCCTTTGATTTTTTTGATTGTAACCCCTCGGAACATTTCCGTCGAATCCTGGGTGAAGTTGTGTGATGATTCCGAGTATCCAACGAGGTGGAGGCAAGTTATCCTTCTTAATGAGAACGACATCAACGATGGCAAGATTTGGTAATTGTTATTCCACTTCGGGCGTTGTTTCAAAGTATGCAAAAATTCAAGAGACCATTTATTCAAAAAGCCCTGAACTCGTTGCTGGATATTTTGCCACCTGGTAAGTCTTGACCTTGGAACTGTTTGAAGATTTTGCTCGGGTATACATGTGGGAGGTTCACCAATTAAGAAATGTCCTGGTGTAAGGACTAGTAAATCATCAGAATCGGTGGTCATGCGGCATAATGGTCGTGAGTTGAGCAATGTCTAGATTTGGTACAGCAAGGTTGTCGAATGCCTCGAATGTCATGCTGCTTTCACTGGTAACGTGATGGAGATGGTACTTTGGTACTGATAGATTTTATGTTGGATTCCCAAAGTCCACCAAAATGTGGAGCGCTAGCTGGGTTGGACGATAATTTAATCATAGGCTGCGAAAAGAAATCAGATATTAATTTAGTTGTTTTTTGATTGTTAAATTGTTCGTGATGTTGTTGAAGTTCGCATTTGGCACCGACGAACTTTGTGGTAATATTTTGATTTTGCACGCATTAAATAGACAGGAATAACGATCTGCGTTATGACTATTAACGATCCAAAATCTTAGTTTTAGAAGAGTTGCTAATAGAAATGGCCCAGTATGTAGGTTGAGCAAGTGAGTTTCGTAGATTATCAACCAAGTAAGTCTATGGCTTTTGGGTAATATGATTGGGTGTTTCATGTCAAATTGACGGTCAAGATTCGACAGACTTCCTCCGACCCTCAATATTCCATCCTTGTCAATGAAAGGTGACAATGAAATAATCTAACTTTTACGATCAATAAGTTCTCTGTTGATAAGTGCTTGGATGTCGACCCAAAATATCTCGCTCTGAACTTCATATGTTTCGTTACTAAGGTTGTCCATATAGAGCTGGTTTCTGAGATGACCACCGAAGGACCATGGAGATGGTGTCGATCTGTTGCAGACTTCGTTTAAGACTTTTATCTGGTAAAGTTTTCAATAAGTCAAGTTGCACTTGGTAAATTGTGGGTGGTTATATGGGTAATCAGTTTTAGCAGTGAGCTAACAATTCGATATACTCTATCCGATAAGAACACATTTAGTTATGAAGGAAATATTTAGTTTTCAATGAATTTGTCAGTTGCAGTTTGTAAATTACGGGTGATTTGAATACTCAGTGAAAGCAGCTCAAAAATAAAATTACACTTATGTCGTGGTTAGTTCGATATACCCTGCCCGATATCAAAATATTTAATTTTTAAGTTTTCAATTAATTTGCACTTGGTAAATTGTGGAGGGGGGGGGGGGGGGTATGGGTATTACCACTTAAGCTCAAAATTCAAATTGCATTTATATTTTGATCTCATAACTCGATACACCCTATCCTATCTTTTTTAAATCTTGGCTCTATCAAAAATCAATTTTTATTATTCTTTAGTTCTATATTAACCCGCTTTGATGTAAAGTACGTTATACCAGATCAGGTCCATTTTCATAACTTTGTAAGAAATGTCTTCAAATTTTCCGTTTCTTATGCATAGAAATGATTTTCTACGAACCAACATATATTTTTTGGATGCAGAAATTCGCATTTACATGTTGCGTAACAGGCCTCCGTAAGAAAACGAGATTCTGACATGTCGTGTAAAGAAAAAATTGCAGCCACTATATTTTTCGGACCGCAATGAACATACTTGATAGGAATATGCAATCAGAAGTGCCAACTTCATTGGTTTCTAGAACACTTTTTGTCAGAAAATTGTTCATTCAACGGTCTTTGTTCTTCAATGGAATTGGGCCAAATCTGGATTAGCACAAATTCAGCCTCTATATTTTTCGGGTGGCAATGAACATGCGTGGCAGGAATATGCTATCTGAAATGCTTATTTTTTAATTTATAATAAGTTATTTCATTTTTTAATTTGTTGTTCAACAAAAATATTATTCTCTAGTATATGTATTTCTAGTATCTCTAGTATCTCTAGTATATGTATTTTGTATGTTCAATATAGTATCTTTTAGGGGCTAATTTGTTTTTCCTCAATTTATTAATGAAAATTTATAAAAATCATATTTCTATGATAAGCACAAATTTTGTCGGTGGAGCCGCTTTTGTGAAGTTTTAAAATTAGGCTTAAATTATTTCAGGTTTTTTTCTAGAAATTGGGTTTTATATTTTTCGTCTTTCAGGCGAAATCTAAATTTTCTTTTCCCGTTTTTTCAGCTCTTGAACCAGCACTAATTTTTTCCTGTGAGTATTAATTAGCACAAATTGGGCTTAATCGGTATGCCAAGTTTCATTTTGAAATTCGAAAGTTTCCCTGCTGCAGTTACCCTCACCGACATGTCAGTATGGTTCATCCAGCATCAGTCTGCCACTCCCAGCCCCCCTGGGAACCAGACTAGGATTCAATGAACCAATCACACATTAATCCGCAAAATAACATGGTCATTTAACCTCATTAATGAGGCAGACAAATTCATCGAGAAGATGTATAGCCAGCGAAGTAAATAAGTAAAAATTTCTGTAACCTACCACTTGTTCTACCAACTCTCAAATTCTTGGAATTCGTGGAATTCGCATTGAAAGCGATGAAAAGACAATGGAATCATCACTGTTCATAACCAATGTTGTTTTTAAGCCGATCATAAAGGTCGCCTAGCTGAATGCAATGAGACAGTCGAGTCCCTTTCAAAGTGTAGTAAACAAACAAAATAATTTACGCATATACAATGCGATGTCAATACGTCCGAGTGTGTGTATTTTTTTTCATGCGAGTCTTGCTAATAAAGGATGCTTGCGTTTTCTATTGCACCACGTTAAATCGATTTAAAATGCTACGAATAATGCTGATGTAATTTTTGGAATTACTTTCGGAGATGGATTTATGAATTAAACATTCTCGTTCTCTTCGTTTGTCATTTCAACCTCGAGGTCCCTTATACTTTTACAGCTAAGGCCCATCGGCCGTAACTCATTAGGTCTAAATGTTTCGTGCAGTATCGATCTTTTATGACAGCAAGTTTCTCCTGCATATGTATTCTTATTACAATTGCAAAATGGTGCCTGTCTTATGTCCTAATAGAGTCTATTGTACTTATGCGTGCATCCCACAGTGAAACAATTTTTTTCAGAAAAATTAACACGAGGTAAAAATATAAATCGTTTACTTGTTAAAGGGAAACATAAGAAATTTTCAGTAAAATTTACTGTCAAAATAATAGAGTAAGAGGGGAAATGTTGCCATAAAAAGCATGAAACTCAATACTTTTTATGGCAACGTTTTTAACACACCTTCAAAAAATAGTATGCGATGATGATTTTCGCACACTACGACAATTTTATGGTTGAAAAAAATATTATAGTCAAATGTCAACAGAAAAATGAAACGCGGGTTAATTTTTTTGTTACCGCTACGTACAACCCGACCGTTATGTTGCCTCTAATCTGTCACTATTTTGACCTTTAAATTTTGCTATAAAAAACAAAAATTGCTGTTCTTGTCGCTGTAACGTAGTTTAAATATTCTCTTCCCTTTTCGGTTTCTCACTATTTTTTACTGAAAAAAATTATTTCACGTGGTGGAATGGAATTATCCATGGATAAAATTTGTTAACACCAAAAAACCACTTACGTTAACAAATTTCAACGCGAAAACAAATCGACATTTGACTATAAAAATGGCGAATAATTTATAATATACGTTTTTTGTAGATGTGTGAACAATCAATGCTGCCATACAAAATACTTCAGTTTACATTTTTTATTGCAACATTATGGCAGTACACTACGTGAATTTAATAGGGAAACTTATTACCCAAGATACACGGGTTTTCAAGGATCCTCAGTACTATTCTGATAAATTCTAGCTAAGTATATATGAGACTAATATAATTTCCTTATATTTCCAGCATCCTTAATAATTTACATGATGATGCACGCAATACAAGAAGAGGTATTTCACGAGGGGTTAACACAAATAATGGCACAAAAGTAACAAGACAGGTTTACGTCAGCTGAGATACCGTTACTTTATATTTGTATATTTTTAGTGAAAACTCCACAATAAGCGCACAAAATTTTTTTACGTCACTTGATATTATCGCACGTAGCTACGGAACCTTATCGGTTAACACGTCCTTACCAAATATGATTAATTCATGGATAAAACAGAAAGGAGTTCCTGTCCTTACAGTAACTCGCGATTATTCATCTGGATCTGTAACAATAACGCAAACCCTATTAGGTTTAAATGGTGCGATAGACGAATCGATGGCCATCCCATATAATTTTTTAATAAAACATGAAGCGAAATTAGATGCTTGGCTAACAACCCCACATGGATGGTTTGATTTACGAACGCTTATTATTTTATTGCAGCCAACGACTTACCGTACCTGGACGGCAACGGACTGGATATTATTTAACAAAAAATCAACTGGCTACTATCGTGTGAATTAAGATCGAGATAACTGGTATTTATTAATCATGGATCTTTCGAATTCCGAAACGTTTTCATTGGTACATTATTTAAATCGAGCCCAATTAATCGATGATTCGTTCGCATTTGCCAAAGAAAATTTACTGGCGTACGACGTTCCTTTAAATGTAGCAAGATTTTTACAATTCGAAACGGAATATTTTGTGTGGCAATCATTTTACACATCTTACCAATTTTTAGAACAAATTTTATATGAAACGGATGCTTATGATCATCTTTCTACTTATATAAAACACTTAGGTGGGAAGGTATTCGATAATTTTGAGAGCAGAAATTATCATGATGTCCTAACACACAAAATTTTAATTAACATATTATGTCGGGCAGTTTATTTCAATTGCGGTGAAAAAGCTTCTGGAACTGTAATGGAATTTCTAAACAATGCGGTTGCATTGCCACAATATTTGGAAGAGGAATATTTAAATAATGGTATTCGATTTATTAGTGTACAGTCGGTCATCCAACTATTTAAGATGGGTATGGCGTCAACGGATGATGCTACTCGTTTAAAAATTTTTAACGGACTGGGATTTAACTCGAATTCGGAAAGTATGGAAACGCTTCTGAAAGCAACAATTACAAATAATAACGAAAATATTGACAATATCGTAATCAATTTAACAAGCAATGAGCGAAAAATTATTCTCCGTTCGATTATTAATAATAATCGGGTTGGTTTTAGATTGGCACTGAATTTTTTAAGAACCGAGCAGGAAGCTTACCGAAGGATTATGTACAATGAAATTCCAGATATATTGCAATCGATTTCGTATCGAATTGGAACAACCGATAGCTTTTCACGATTCCAGGCCTTAGTAGATCTTTATAAAAATTTACAAACCCAGTCCACGTTATACATGTACCTGGAAAATGCAAAACAAAATATTGATTGGTTGAGCGGCAGATTAGATGAAATAAGAAAAAATCTCCAAGCTATAAATAATGAGAATAGCGATGCAAGGTCGTTGTACATTCCGTTTATTTTAATATGTTTAAGCCAACTAATATTAAATTTTATGAAATAAATAATTAAATGTAATATAAAATTATTTTTTGATACACTGTTCCGTTCTGCCTTTATTATCAATCAACAACAGTTTAGGTTCATCAATCACTAAAACGTTTATAATTGACATCTCTATCCTGTCCAAATTCGGGTAAAGTTGACCCAAAAACCAACCCTTTTTTGTCGTTTACCATTATAGGATTTCATTTTTGTACAAAATCAACAAAATATAGGAAACCATGGAGGCCATATCAAAAAATTTTATTTTTTTAAATTTATAATTTTATTATTGACAATGGAAAATATATTTTGCAATTTTTTTTTTAGTTATGATAAATTGGTCGTACACCCAGGAAAACCCCCCAAATGAATGATTTTACAAAAGGGATCAATATCATGGATACATTTTAAATAAAGTCGTACGTTGTATCGTTTTAATGATATGAAAAGTTTTCGAAAACTACGTTGGGTGCAGGGCACACTCAATTCTTTTGTTTATCAAATAACGCCGGAAGGTATTTCACTGTGTTCTAATGTGTAGTAATAAATCGTACCAATAGTATAAGTTAGGTAAGGTAAGGGTGGTTGTCCTAAAGGACCGGTATAGAAGGGGAGCTTCCAAAAATTTTGCTCTGCTAAGCACTAGACTGAAACAGGTGCAAGGCAATTGGAAACCAGTTTCTTCGTTTTCTTCATCTTCGCAACTACGACTGTAATCATGTAAGGAGACTCCCGTTCTACTCGTATGCATATACCTATGAAAAAGTGTTCCGTAAGCGCACCCATCGCCATACTGACTTGCGCCACCGCCGCAGCGATACCAGCTGTTTGGATCACGACAGGTCTAGTTTTGGCCAGATCTTCCAAGTTATTACACATCAGGTACTATTGAACCATCTGTCTTTCGTTATTATTTTCATTCTTCATAATATGGTACCCACATCAGGTGGATGATTAACTGCTCTGCCATCTCGTTAAGAGATGAATGACATTTCCGGGTTTCTTTCGACGTAAAGAAATCTGATTTGAACGTCTTAATTGAAGAAGGACTGTCCGTAAAAATGCGAATGTCTCTTACAGATATTAAATTATATCTCAAACAATCAACAGCTTCTCTTAGCGCGATTAGTTCAGCATGAAGTCCGCTCCAGCAGTCCGGGGGCAAAAAGAGAGGTTTAAATTTAATTCTTCACAGAAAACTCCACCCTATCCTCCATTATTCAGAAATGTTTTTTTAACTGTTGGGAATATCTGTCTTAAACCTGTGATCAAATGATTGTGGCAGGATAGTATAGTCAGTTAGTCGGTAGGTAGCATTTGATCTATTCAGCACCGAAATTTCTTTTCCTCGCATACAGAGAGAATAATGCCCGCCTGCCCTCTGGTCTGACGTTGTTAAAGATTTTCTCTATATCCCCATATATCTGAAGGATTTTTCAGTAGCAGCAATAAGCAGGTAGAGAGCAGTTTCTACAGATTTCTCCTTGCAATATTTCAATAGATTCTTTGGGTCAATCGATCTCCTAAATGGGCTTCTATCTGCATTTTTAAATATTTTAGTACAGAAGATGCTAAACTTATTGAACTAAGGTCTTTGGGACTGCAATGAGAGCTTTTTCCCGCCTTAGGTGTAAATATTATATTTACCTCAGTTCACTTATTTGACATATGAGAGTTCTAGGTTTTCTTTGAAGATAACAACCAGCCAGAGTTTTAAGTTTTTAGGTGGTTTTTTGGCATCCGCCTGTATAATGCCATTGTGTCCTGCTATTTATAGCATATAGGAATTTTCTCTTGCTTATAACGTGGCTTACAATTCCTACAACTCTTTTGTTCCTAGACCCTTGTGACGCAGTGGTGCACATGCCTAGAGGGAACGTTTCTAGGTGTAGCTCTACGGATTCTGCACTAGTTTTGGTCGAAGAACCATGCGGTCGTTGCAGAAAACTCTCGACTTAGAGACAGTTCTTTAAGCAGCCTATATAGATGTCTCAGAAGATTCCTTTATTTTACAACAGTATAGCCTCCAATCAGGGCTCCTCCTTTGAGGACTTCTGTGAAGTAATCCCAGTTCTTAGGATGTTTTAAGTCATTCGGGTTGTTTTCAGTCAACGAGTGTTTTAAGTCACCACGGTAGTCCAGGTCTAGCCAGAAGTCTAGTAGGAGAATACGCACCTAATATGGTATTATTAAAGGCGTCGGATATAGGATGTGCACTAGGACATCAATCTCTTGTGTGGAATGATGGGCATTTGAAACCGGTACCGGTAGTAAAAATTTTTGATGGGTTTTATTTCCACTTCATGTACTTTTTGTCCATTCCAAGTTATCAACTTTTCTAACTAGAAATAGATAAGAAAAACAATATTGAATATACGTAAGTTATTACTATACGAATAGAATCGAGAAGAAACTCACCTCGTTCATGTATGTATGCTTCTTCAACTTATGCGATGCAATTTTTCATCACTTCTCAGGATGACTCCATTTTTACAGTTTTTGATCTTCGTTTTAAAAGCTTCCTAAAACAACACATGGGATATATTACCCATCATTTGGAAGGTTAGCTTATATTAGCCAGAGATTTTAAACATTCATCTCAGTGCTTCCACATCTGAATTACAGAAATTTGATAAGAAAAGAGTAGAAGTCTTAAGTCCAAATACCCGGTCACTATTGACCTAACTAAGGTTGTTGGACTAGGGCAATGTTTATCTTTTCTGCTCTTAGTTTGAGCATCGGTGCAGCCAAAGCATTCGAGTGATAGAGGTTAACCTGCACGACCCTTAACATTAGATTTGCTCGTTTATTTCAACCTCCTCCACAGTTGCTTCAGAGCTGTTCTGTGACTGTGATTCCTTCAGTGTTCGACAAAGTAATCCTACTGAACTGAACATCTCCATATATGTATGTAGAGAGGGTTTTTATTTTTTCACCCATGTTCATGCTGTTATATGGTTGTCAACCGAGAGCTCTACTTGGTCTACGATATATCCTCATAATTTTTAGGAAAGTTGCGGCCAAAGACTCCCTCCAATTGATGGACGTTATATATCCGTTTTCGTAAACGCTGTCAAAGACAGCTACCACAAAGTGCTCTTTTAGCATCTTAATAAATGGCCTAGTTAAAATTTCCGTTCCGGCATCTCTCTGGGCCTCTTTTTGGGTAGAAAGCCTTCAGTTGAACCGTTCTGCATAATTTCAATAATCATCTTAGCACATCAGAGCGTTTCCATATGCCTGACCGTCTTCTTCTAAGACCGTTTCCGGTTTTTCAACCAGCCGTGTTCGTGCTTGTGTCCAATTTTCTCGGTACGTCTTAGAGATTGAACTTAAAGGTAGAAATCCCTCTACTTTCATCCACGTTCCGTCCCATTAGTATAGCGGAGAAAGAAATGCCCATATGTTCCGAGATCCGCAGTACCCAAATAAGACAGTTTAATCCTCATAAGGAGGCCAGGTATATAGCATACACCGCTAGAAAATTAGGTTTTTTATACAATGCCCCAGCCTGTCCGGTTCTCATCTAGAAAATATACGAAGGTGACACAAGCACCGATTTGATTTTCCCAAAGAGCCTTACGACAAGACCATCAGTGTTAGTCTTGCATGTGTAACAAATTTTGTACATCAGCTCTGTAGAATATACCCCATAAGGGACAAAAAGCTTCATTAATTTCATTTTGATAGAACGGTCTAGAATGCCTTATAAATGTATTAAGTAAACTTATGGGATTTCGTACCATCTTGATGAACCTTCGATTGAGACTACACTTGAGAATGCCAGCAGAGTCTGCTGCAGAATGGGACGAAATCGAGAACAATAAGTCTGCCACATTGTCAAAAGGATCCTTATAAATGAGACAATAAACTAGAACGCTTAATATTTTAATTCCGAGGAAGACTGTAACTTCGAAAATTGTCGCTTGGAACCATTCTCCGGCCTCCATGGTGGTCAGGGTGAGCACATGTTTCACAGGAAAAGCAACACCTGCTACTCTCAGTTACTTGTTTAAGACGCAATTAAACCGATAGAATTACTTCGGTAAACCTTATTTAAAACTGTCTATTATAGTCTGTCTTAATATATGAAGACATAGCAGCGACGCCAACTTTAAACCACCATAATAAAAATAATTTTTGTTACCTTGTGGATAATGTACTAGAAAGGCGCAATTTTTCAAGATCGCAGGCACAGCAATTACATCTAATATTACATTACCAATATTTTACTTTGTAAGCAGCTCTGAAGCCAACAAATAGCTAAAGTTCAAAAAATGTCAGGACGAACCTAATCCATTGGCAAACTATTTGGATTTTCATACAGTTTCACTTCTGCAACTGTCACAACGTCATAGTCGGTTAACAAGTTCTCGGGCATAACTGCCCGTCTAAATGTTTGATGTTTAAACTATAATCTTTGAAATTTGCCTCCTATCTACACTCTACGTTGCCTATAAAAAAAACTGTCGGTTGACCAAACTACAACAATTTGGTTGTTTTTGTTCATGTAGCTCATTTAAATAGCATCATTAGCTCTTAGTTATCTTAGAAAATCATGGGCTTTCATCATGTTTTGATAAGTTCATGTGCGCAGATGTCCAACTTGGTGTAAAAGCTCTTTGTTCATTTACCAAACTTAATTTTCTCAATATACTGATTTTATTTTTGATTGGTTTGTTCTAGTTTGATAGCCCTAGAACCAGCCATGACTTTGATTTTTAAGTAAAAGGGTGTGATGTACACAGTGTTGTCGAAAACAGTGGTACAGGTTTTCATAGATGCGGATTCTCTTAGACAGATTTGCTTGTGAATTTTAATTACTATTTTGCAAATTTTTTTTTCATCTAAAATCTTAGACCTTATCATGCTTTAATGCAGACATACTGCTATTTGTGGATTAACACCCCGTGTGGTGCAAAACAATCGTTTAATGGTGAAGTAAGTATTACTGCGACGTAAAATAAAGTTTTCATGCAGTATGTGGAAAAGTTACAGATGATTTTCTATAGCTTGCCAGTTGCCATTGAGACTATTCACTATAGCCTCAATCATCAGCATTGGTAATGTTCATATTGATGGTATTTTTATTTTATTTAGTAAGTAATATAGGTGCGTCAATATTGCATTAGTTTCTAGTCGCTGCTCTTCCACATATTAATAGTCCATGCTAGGATATAGAATCTCTTGTTTGAATTACTTCGAAACATTTCTATCGTTTTTTGATCTGTTGATGTTCCATCCTGTTGATACATTAACCAACTGTTTCCTAACTACTCTCTGTTCTAGTACCATACAGAACAGACTACAAGTGCAACACATCCTGGAATTTGTAAAGATTCTGAAAAAAATGTGTTGCTCAGCAGATTCCTCTAGCGGTAAAAATGTTAATCAAAATAGAATTACAGACTGCTCCTAATAGGATTACATATACTTACAAACCGATGGAGTTTTGTTTGTATTTTGTGGCACAGAAATCTCCGAAAATATCATAACTTTGTCTGACCAGTCGTTTATTTTGTCGGCCCTGGATTCCTCAGAAGCGACTCCTTTGGGAGTTATTTGTAGTTCTTTCAAGAGCTGCGATTATATTAATATCGGTTAAATTATATTGGAAACTGTCGGTTGGTATAGAACTGCGCCTTGACGTGTTTTGGTGTTCTTAATGGGTTTCACTATTTAGGGTATTTTGGTATTTAATCTAATATACGGGTGGTCAGAGAACGACGCCATCTGCGCTACATTAATGACGTCGATGTCAAAGTGGGGACACTCAGGTGGTGTTGGTGCTTCCCCAGACTATGTAGTACGATTTTGCTTGCACTTGAACTTTTGAGGTTCCTGTCAAATCTCTTGGAATAATTGGGTTTATGCAGAAGACATTAAAGGAGGGGCCATTTTTGGTTAAAGCTTTTTGAATAAGTACTAACAGTCTATATTTTTTGATCTCTTTTCTAATGGCCTTGTTTGTGATATGAAATCGTGTTCAGAGATGATGATTAATCCAGGCAGCGCATTTGGGAATTTATTCGTTCCTGATACCCTTTAATGTGCACCGGTGTTTTTTATATTTTGCCTATTCTTTCTTTAATCGGAAGTGTAATGACCGCCCGGGGAAGCATTAACTTTAATGCCTTTAAGTTTTCCTTCTATTTTCGTGAGGTAGTCGGTGATTTTGGCTGAGAGTCTTCAACGTGTCCCTCCCTATAACGAAGTTGTCGATAGTCCTCAGCTCTTCTAGCTTCTTCATCATTTATGCTTGATTCTTTTCTGATTGGCTTCCTTTGCGACTTATTTATGCAGTCTCGTCTTTAATTGAATTTTATCACTGCGCTAAGTCGAATCCTTAGAAAGACCAGATTGTTTTAATAACGGCAGTAGTTTTTTTGCTGCTCCGCTCAAAGTTCAAAACTTTTTACCGAAATCAGTATTTGGCTTAAATTACTGACTAAATCTCAGGGGCCAATATAGGTTTTGCAAGACTTGAGACTATACTTGATACAAACGCAGGCAAAGAAGAACTGGATTAAGGAAACAATTTGAGAGAATACAAATGCTCGACCGATCACTCTAATCCTGTGACGACTAGCCAAGTGAATGACAGGAAGTAATCGACTCAGCATGAGTTAGGTAGATGGAACATCGATTCCACCAAAAAAAAATATATTCAAAAGCTACAAAGCAAAATATGACGTTAAAAATGTGACAAAATGTGAAATTCATATCGCTCGTCTTAATTAATCGTTAATTATCATAATTCATATACGGCCTGCTTCTTGTGATGTATACAAGCTTCTATTGCCCCAGATCAGCGTTTATGATCCTGCCTACCTCCAACCCAGACATTCTTTCCTGATCACCTTCGTTTTCATATTATTAAAGGCTTTGTTCTCCTCTGGAACCATTCCGGCTTTCCCTGGTAATTGGGAATTGTGAAAAATATTTTCATAGCATTTATATCTAAATTATTTTTTTCTGTCCTACTGATGGAATTAGTCGGATGGACAAATTTTTAAAACACAGATATATTGGGAACTATTTTTCCCTATAAAAATGTTGTGGAATGTCCCAATCAACTTTGTTTCGAAAATATTTACACCACCGATAATTTGTATTTTGCTTAATTTGAAAATGATCAAGCTTTCGAGATTATAGCAGCTAATTATATAATTTAATGAGGGTTGCACAACAATTTACTGAAAAACAATCACCGAAAACGACATTTCACCAAAAAACAATTCACCGAGATCCTCAAAAACCGGCCATTCACTGAAAATGGCAACCCACCGAAAATGACAATTCCCCGAAAAAGTATTCACCGAAAACGAAAATTCATCGAAAAACGATTCACCGAATTTGAGTATTTTAAATATCGAAATTTTTCTTTGTTAAAAAATGTTTTTTATGGAATTTTAGTTTTCTTCATTTCCAGGATTTAAGGTTTCAGTTTTTCAGTACGACCCAATTATTACGGAGAATATTATTACAATTCGGATATATTCCGCCTTTTAAAAGAACAACTGAAATGTTTTATAAAGAAATAGTCATTTTCGGTCATTCATAGTTTACGGTAAATTGTTTCCGTGAATGGTCGATTTAAGTGATTTGTTTTTCGGCGAATTGACGTTTTCTGTTAATTGTTTTTTCCGCGAATTGTCGCTTTCGGTGAATTGTCGTTTTCGGTAAACTGTCGTTTTAAATTAATTGCTATTTCGGTGGATTCTGCTCAATAACGTGTCGTTTTTAGTGAATTGTTTTTCGTTGAATTGTTGTGGAAAACATCCCTTCATTGAGAGGTAAAAGTTTGTTTGTAATTCTTCCGATTTTGTGTTTTTAGCTCTTGGTCGCCTATATCACTATTCAACTGGGTTAGCATCCAAAATATAGCTTTGAATAGTGAATTTAATTTTATTTCGATATTTCCGAAGAAAA
Organism: Nephrotoma appendiculata; assembly: GCA_947310385.1. NCBI lineage: Eukaryota > Metazoa > Arthropoda > Insecta > Diptera > Tipulidae > Nephrotoma > Nephrotoma appendiculata. The sequence continues at coordinate 318,259,916 of OX371224.1, forward strand.
CGTCAATAACGAGTTTTAGAAATAAAGTATAAAACCGTGTCATTTAAATGTGGTTGACGATAAATCCTAAAAATAATATTAAATAATTCAGTTATGCGGCTTTGCCTTTTTGAAAAATCTATCATTCGTAAACAATTGAATTTTTAAGTTTGGTTATCGATAGGCATGATGCGCACGACCAATATAGTCCTTTACAAAAGGATGATCATTAATGTAATTCTAAAAATAATATAAAATTAATTTAAAACTAAAGCGTAAATTAATTTCCAATAAACTTTTAAATTTAATTTTATCAACAATCAAAACCAAATAACTTTGATATCCAAAAACCACCCTTACCATGTTTATGGATATTTTAGTAAACATAATGGAAATAATTTATAGTATATAGTATGTAATATATACGTATGGCTTTATTGATGGGTTGGAACCATAAAATCCTGTGAGATAAAAGGATAAAAATGTTGTTGTTGTTGATCCATTTTATTATTGCTTTATAGTTTTAAAATACAAATTAATTAAATTTTTGGAAAATAGGCAATATTGTAGAAAATATTTTGTATCCCTATTCTGCGGTATTTCATAATAACAATACAATGAAGCTCTTGAAAGTAAATTAGTGGGACTTCAGATTACTATTATTATTCAATGATCCCAGTCAAAGTTGGGTGAATGTGAACGTTTACCTAATAATACCTTGTTAAAGTTAGCCGAAAATTGCCAGCCGAAAGATAATGCAGATAGTGTCTTGAATACAGCAAAAATCAGTAATAAAGGTAATGACCTTTTATCATATTTCGAAACCATGTAGTCTGAAAAGGTAGGGATAAATGACCTAAACGTTTGTTAACGGCAGAGGCTTAATAAAAAACAAAAAGGCAATAATGAATAGCAAGCCCGGAGAGGTTTAGCATTAACTGGAACTCCCGAATTTTTCATATAATATGGAAGTACTAGCGGATACCCGGCATGTGCTACTAGGCTAAAAAAAGAAATATATTTTGTTTATTTGTTGAAAAAAAAGGAAATTTTGTTTATTTATTAACTTTATGATCTAAATGCTAGCGGATAAACAATATTTTGAGTTTTTTTTTCAGTAGGTGTGTAAACATAAAGATCTTTTGACGTTCCAACTCTGGAGCAAGCAACACATAATTGGCCGTGCGAAAAACAAGAATTTTCTAAGTTCAAACCAGCAACACTAGCGATTGGCCTTGAGCCTTGTTGATGGTTATGGCAAAAACCGGACGCACTGAAATCATTGGAATTCGTGGTATCAGCACATATTTTCCTTTACATTTATGCTGATGGTTGTTGCTTCGATTAAATTCAGCGATAGTTGTTTAACAGCATGTCTTGTTCACCACGAATTCCACAATTTCGGTGGATCTAAGTTGCGAATGAGCATCAACGGTGAACCAATTTTTAAAGTTAATATGTGTGATAGCATTCCAGATGGTTCCAAAGAGTTAAGAAACTCTATTGGATAGTTGACAGCTTGTTTCTCATCTATAACTGTGTCAATCGATTTGTACTTGACAGCTTCACCGGGTAGCTTCAATTAAATTATTGATTGTTTATTTTGTTGACATCATCATTCTTCGAAGCCAAAATTGCTTGTTTCAAAGCCAATCATGATTTTTGAAATTGTTTGTAATATCAGGAAAAACTTTCTTTACAACGTTTTGAAATGATGACTGCATTTGGCAAAAGTGTGGCTTAAAAAATATTGCACATGTAGTCGGATCAATTGTAAGTTTTCCAGCGACCATATCCAAAAGATTTGACGCTTTCAAACATGCATTTAGTTCATCGGGTGGTGTTGATCTTGAAATCACTGGCAAAGATTTGTCGAAAATCAGCAGCAACAAGCAATAGAGGTCCTCCCCTTGAGCCCATGAATCTTCCATCTGGTGCTCTTGCATGCGATGTTTCGAATTGATCTTCGCAGAACTGCTGATCTGGTGTGAGTTTACCGGCTTTCGAAACTTCTTGGAGCTCCCAGAATTTACGCAGACTCTCATCCACATTGAACTCTGCGTGAAGACTAATAATATTTTATTTACTGGTTCAGTTTTCTCCAGAAACTATCCACCCGAATGCAGTATTTCGAGCTGTTAAGTCGTTTGGTCCTACCACACATCCAGGTCACAAAAGCCTGACACATTGAGCCGTAACAAATATTATGTCAATATCATCATGGTTGATTTCGGCTCGGAAGGTATTTTCGCTCAGTCTAGGCAGCCGTGACGTAAGTCGTTTTAGAATTAAGGGGGATTAGGGGTATATCCTCCATCCGGTCGCAAATTAAATATTTGCGATCAGAAATATGGTTACTAGATATATTTTGCCATGCCAATTGCCACGTATTTTTTAAATTTAAATTTTTTTTGCGATTTTAAAGTAGAAATACACGAAAAGACTACTACGCATTTTCCGAGGTCGCAGTCTTTTCATGTATTTCTACTTTAAAATCGCAAAACAAATTTAAATTTAAAAAATATGTGGCAATTGGCATGGAAAAATAAATCTAGTAACCATATTTCTGATCGCAAATATTTATGTGGAATTTTATTTACTTTGTCAAATCAATGTGAAATTTATGGTTCAAATAAAACAAAAAATCAAAATTGATGTGGTTTTATGTATGTATTGGAGATATAAAATAGGATTTTGAAGTTTAGAAATGGCACGTCAAAACGACATCAATTGTACACTCCACTATACGAAATTATATGTATGTATATATTTTCGAACGAATAATCGTCATATATTTATTAATGAACGATTAAAATATATTTCAATTAAATTTAAAACACATGCTTTAATTTATTAGTAATTTAACACACCAATTGACGTTTCATTTTGTATTGGGATTTCTCCATCAAAAAAAAATTTACGAAAAAATGTACATTTTTTAAAATTAATGTACATCAAAAAAAAATTGATTTTTTCTGGCAAATAAAACAAAAATTTTGATGTACTGCTTCTGAGATGACGCTCTCTACTGGAATTCTTATGTTTTCTTTTGTACTTGCAGACGAAGTGCACAGGCTTCGGTCATAAGACAGCCGGTAAAATCCGAATCTAAAAGTATTAGGCAGAAATGTTGGTTACCATATTTATCTACTACTCTTACTAATGCGCTCGCTAACAAAGACGTCCTAACGTGAATTGAGTTGCTCACCACCATATTTGCCTTATCAGCGGTACGACCAGAGTCTTTAGAGTATTTTTGTTCTGAGCTCGTGTTTTTCTCTACCCTTACTTCGGCTGGCCGACCAGATTGGCATGTTTGTCTGTCCAACTCCTGGGAGTCATGCAAAACAGTGTGATGCGGGTGCTGGCAAATGAAGCGTCGATATCGAGACGAACAATTTTTGGAGCTGTGTTCCTTGAACATACAGTTGTAACAGACTCTGGCGGTTTCCCTTCTTTCAGAAATTGGTAACTTGCGGAAGTTTTCGCATTCGTGAAGCAAATGTGTTGAATTACACTTCAAACAGAATAAATCTTATTTTGATCGTGTGGACAAGGGAATTGATGGTTTCTGATCTTTAGTATTGGCAGCTATCCCTTGTCACTAGTATTTGTATGGAATGATGATCATCTTGCTGGTTTGCGCCTTTGACAATTTTCACGGTCGACTGATTCCAGCGTCGTACATCGCTGTTCAAGGAATTTAATGAACTTTTAGAAAGTAAGGTATAGATTGTCAGTATTTTTCTCTGCCTATTTCCGCTGAATTTTTTCATTCAACTTTAACAATAAAACGTTATTGTATTAGCCAAGGATCTCTTGTTTGGGCTTTTTTCCCTAAAACATTAAGTCCACGAATGACCTCTTCCGACGTATCACGTATCAACAGCCGACGAAATCCTCCTTATTTTGATATAGCGAGGCAAAAACTTGTCGATTTCCGTTAGAGTGTCATCTCAATCAATTCGACTTGTGCTTTCTCTAATAATTCAAATAATGCACATACAATTCCTCGGCTGCTAAATTATTAAAAGAACGACCAGCAGTAATTTTTTCAACCTAAGGTGGAAATTAATTGGTTAACAGATCATTTTCACTTCACGCAGTAACACAATACGCTTCTATTGTAGAATTTATTAGAACTGTTCGATTTTGTTCGAGTTAGAAGACACCTGTGTTCTTATGAGAACCTGGAGTTTTGAAAACGTAATTTTATGGGTTATGAATGATCATCGAAAATGTGCTCGTTTATAATTAGCAAATAATTACAGCGTTTGATTTTAAGAAATTAACGATTCGAATAATTTTCAGCTTACGGTTTATCAAAAATGTACCGAGGCTGGTAAACTTCGTAGCCGTGTTGATTGCAATCTGCAAAAGCATGTTCGTAGCGTTCCAATCCAGTTAAATTAGCGAAGCGCTCGATGTTTTTTGATGCTTAGCACACTGCCCAAATGATGAAATGATTTTTACTACGTTGATAGTAATAATGTGATGTAATAATGTGATGTAATGTGCAAATGTTAATGTGCATCCAATTTTGACCCGAGTTTCGGCACCAATGTTTTTTTTTATATAAATATATTGAATTTTAACCTTCTGTTTTTATTAAGATGACGTTTCCTCAATAAGTTACAATTGTAAAGTGAGACATTGGGCTTACATTAGAGTAATGAAATAATATTAAAATTTGTTACAAATTTAAAAAATTATTAATATTGGTTCTGAATTTTACGTTGTGTCAAAATAAAGAATTGTAAACAAATCAAAGGTGATGAAATTATACATACGAAGGCGTAAACAAACCCACTTTGGTGTAAATGGACATTAGACGTTACTTCTTTAGTGGCTGTAGAGAGCTTCTTGAAATTTGCAATTCTTGTCCACGACGCCGAATAAATGTTCGTGGATTTTCACCAACACTCTCACGCACTGCTTCAAAATTATAGTTTGAACGGCTTGTTATTGGACGGTCAATGAATTTTCTAATAACTCTCGTCAAAGTTGACGAAGTTAAATCAATATTTTGACCGTATTTTCTACGAAATTTGAAAACAGTAGCAACTAAACTTTCATTACTTTTGAAATATTGTTCAACAATGAAAACGCATTATCCTTTCGTGGAGTAATTTTCGTATAATTAATTTTCGATGTAATTCGAATCTTGCATCAATTTTGGGACACCCTTTACTTTACATATATCTATAATACGACACCCATTATTCAGACACCCAATTACTTTAATTTTATTTATGAAAAAACAAAATGAAAATTCTAAAACCCTTTAACAATTTTATAAATAAACTATAAATGAAAAAAAAATATACTTGATGTTCCCTGATGCGTTAGTCTTTATGGTTGCGGCGTCCTTCTCTCGTCGCCAGATGTTTGTAAATGTCAAACAATCAAGTAAATGTCTATTTCTCTAGAAAATAAAAAACGTTGATAACTCGGAATCTGCAAGAAGTGCTTAACGATAATAATCTCAAACTGGGCCTGGAAAAAATGAGATATTAGTATATGCTGAGAGAGAGCCAACCTCAAAGCAGCATCTCTGTGCTTACCTACAGGCCTATTAAAATAATATGATAGCTCCGTGGTAGTTACTCGCCCTTCGTAATAAATACTATGATGCTGTGATCAAACTATTCGAGTGCCATTGGATAAATTCAAATATGCGTATACGATCTCTGCTAAATATCCGACAATGCTAAAATATTTATGTTCTTTATGTCTTCGTCACGGAGATTCAAAAATTGATTTCGTCGAGAAACGTGAAGAAAAAAACATGTGAAGAAAAAATTAAAATGCACTTTCTGTGGACTTGGCAAGATCACTAATAGTGGATTTTTTTTACAGAACTCGCATTATTTCCACTATTATAAGAAGATCTAGAATCAGCTCTCGCCAAAGAGAAACTACATATATACTAATTAAGAATAAAAATAAAATATCCAAAGTATTTTTTTAAAACCCTCTTTTCCGTTTCGTTAAATTATATAGATTACATAAAGATCACATTCATCACCACATAGTGGAGTTCCGCCTTGCCCTTGGCATAATTTCGCGATAATTGGTTGTTCATTATCTTCTGATACGTTCTTGTGTTTTTAAAATTCTCCCAAATCAATATATTGATTTCCTTCAAGCAAGCGACTGCGCGGATCGATATATCCATAATTGTTCCTGCTGAATTATTATAGATCAGCAGTACAGTACTCGACCAGGGTAGTCTACGATTACAGAGATTGTTACGATACCTTGAGGGTATTTAATTTGTTTTTTTTATTTTACATTTTAAAAAAATCGTTATAATTGATTAGTTGGTGCCATCTAATCCACGGCATTCACATTAAAGTTTCGTTCGAATGGGCCTTAATATTCTATTGTATATTTTACCCACCCCTATTGTTGCATACACGTCGAATAATTTTAGAGCGAGACCAAGGTGCACACCGTGTGCGGGCGTGCAACAGCGAAGATACAGAAGAATATTTTTGTTGTGCTTTCTTGTTTTGGTACGTACGATTGATGTGCGGTACGAAAGGGTGGGCAAGTGACGCGCACACAAAAAATAAAACAAGAAGCATAAAAAAAGAAAATATTCTTCTAGAATGTTTAAGTTAGTAGTTTTAAACGTCGCATACACTCCAGACTCTCTAGTTTTTTTTTTAATTCAAACGTGGTACAAAATAAAGTCAAAGTGCAAACGGGATTTATGTTTCCCGCTTAGTTTACTTTAGAAAAAAATTATTAATCAACGAGGAGCGAGTGTGATTAAAAATTAAAAACAATATTAATATAGGTAGAGCTATCTATACATAATGGAGTTGGTTGGTTTTTTTGGGAACAAAACTAGTTTATGCCACCATACATGAGACGAAATTTACAAAATTTGTGGTGGTGTAACTTAACGGCGAAGACACTACAAGGGTACGAGAAGTTTTTTTCTGGGTCACCAGTCCATTTTTTACAGTTAAAGCGAGACAACGCCCAACGAATTTGTGGATTTTGGTGAGACAGTGCCCAACGATTGGCCTTCCCAAATGACGGTTTGCAAGAAGACGCCCAACGAGTCAGTAACGAGCCAGTAGAGGCCATTCATACAGAACGGACAATTTTTGTTTATTTTTTTTTATTAGATTTTAAGTAAATCATTTAACGCCATATTTTTCTCTTCTCCAATTTTTAATTCTCTACTTCATTTTATTTTCAATTTTCTTTTTTTAATATAACTGTGTCATCGAGCACCAACTAACAGTTGTGCTTGTGGTGCACGCGACTTGGATGTACATTGGGTTTCGCTCAAAATTATTACGTTCGGCGGCCATAATATTGCTTTGATTCTTTCTTATTTTCGCTTTAGGTTCGACGACACTTTTCTTTTCGATTTATTTTTTTTTCTCTCGCTTCGTTCGATCATTTTGTCCGATTTATTAATATTTTCCCGTTGGGCGAAATTATTTTTTTTTTGGTTATATTTGAATAATAAAATAAAACCGTACCGTATCGTAAAACCTTTGTTGTTAAATGAATAGGATCCCTCCCGTGGCACTCTGGCAGTTTTGTGGTAGATTGCTTAGAGGTCTCTCCAGGTGAAGAGAGGCTTTGTCGGTTGGAGAAACGTCCCTACTCTATTAGGCTGGGTGGGGGTCGATGAGACATTCTGCGTTTTCTTCAACCGACATTGTACTTGTCATTCGGGGAAATCCGGTCGTTCCTGCGGCACACCCAGTTATTATTAAATTTAATGACAAATTTCGTTCGACGGATTATGATGTCTATAATTTCATTTCAGTTCATTTAGTTTTTATAAGTTTTGTTTATTCTATTCCACGGTATAGGCCCGGAGCACTCAAACCTCGATTCCCCCATGTCTGTGAAGTTAGTGGGAGAAACACTCCGAATAATGCGATAGCAGCACTATAAAACAATTGAACAACATTCAATTACATATTACGAAATTTTTTACTATCATGATATGTTTTATTTTTTGTTATCCTGAAAATGTCAGTAAACAAATAGCGAAAGGTTGTTTCACCGCGAAACCAAAAAAAAATATCGAAGCGCAGCAATTTATATCACGAGAAATTAATTTAATAATAAATACTATACTGACATGGTTAACCCAAAAATGGAAAATAAAGCATTTTTGTAAATAGTAAGTAAACAATTATTGTGGATCGAGTCTATGAGTCAAGTTTTAGATATTGCCGTGTGAACCCGTACTCACAATTTTGGCGTTTAAAAGGTGCATCCTTCCTCTGTACAAATTTTATACCAACCTTGCTCTGTTATTTAATATTTACTACGACTTCACACAGTTATATCTAAAGTTAAACTTCTAATATCTTTTTGCCATTTTACAACACTAAAATAGTTAAATTTTAGTTTTTTTAGAGAATTGCTGTTTTTCTAATATTAAATATTTGAATTAATTTTTTTGTATATTTTATTAATTTTGTTTATATCAATGTAAATTATTTTAGTGTAATTTTTTCCGAGGTGATATAAAAAACTGTCGCGAAATCTTTTATAGTTCATCACCGTGAGAGGGGCCTCTCCGTGTTTAGATGAAATCTGCGAGTTGGTTTCATGCAACCCGTAACAAGATGGTAGTTTCGATTCTGTTCGGGACGAATAGACTTAAATCGGGGGTAATGTTACGATCATGTAAATTGATTTGATAGGCAACATGTCAGCGTGCGTGAAAAAATTATTTAGAGAAAATCGCCCTTTAAGGTTCAGAAAATTAATAGCCTTGTAGACTGAGTCTAGAATGTTCGATTGGCATGTAAATACTGAAGCAATGAACAGAAAGAGTAAGTCTTTCAGGAGACGTGAAGGATTAAAAGCGAAAGTGAGAAATGCGAAAAATTATTAGTGGCGTTTTAACTTTAATCAGCATGGGTCATTTGATTTACGTAAAAGCATGCGATGAGTCTCTCGAACTCAAAAGCACGGAAATTCAAAAAAAAAAAATCCAAAAAATGTGTATATTTCATGTTTATTTATTTATAAAATTCAACAACCAAAATAATATTTTACATAAACTAAGGCTAACTAAGAAATTAATTATTTATTGACGTAGCCCTAACAGACAGTCACTTGTTCTGAGTGTTCATTACACACATTATTTGAGCAGATGTCACAAAGCTGGCGGTTCATTCGTTCAAGGGCTGAATGACATATATGGCACCTACGCTTCTTTCTACTATTGGATGTTTTTCCAGCTTAACCCGGTTGGTGCTCTGAAATACTATAGATGAAAGGAATGTGTCATTAATCTCTTTGTAACGGCAGATAGACGTGCGGTACTACGTCTTTGGATGTTGTGCATATCCAATTTCTGAATAATGCTTTGTAAAAACAATTTGAGGCGAGTATTTTTCTTGGTGGCATTCAAGTTTGGATAAATATTCATCCATATTATTTTCGATGCAACCCCAGTTACATCTACTATATTAAAAAATTGGGCAAGTGGCCATCGGTTGGTTTTCCTTTTGGAGGTAAATGCGTGACACAGCTGGACCAAAGTATCAACTCCTCCTTTGGTTGAATTATAATGTAAATTGATGTCCGATTTGTTATGGTTTTCTTCGTCTATTTTATCAGCATGGTGCATGGATGACAGTAAAATCACAGCCCGATTTTTTTAGGAACGTTACTGACCATTGTCAATTTTTTCGATATCCAAAAATATTTGATTCTGCTAAACGTTGACGATTAAGTAAAATTTTTTGGGGAATCCAGGTTTTATTTTACGAAGTGTGCCAACACATATCAATCCAACACGGATGTGAAGTTTTTAACAGAACAACAAAATTAACAAAAAACAAATTTGTTAAATTAAGAAAAACAAACAGTCGGTAAAAGCAATGATAATGGAAACCTGACAACAGTCGAATTTCATGTAATTTTCAACTATTGAATATATAAAAAACTGTATTAATTATCGGCCAGATCACAGAGACACTACCGAGTAGTGGCTAGTATCAAATGATGGCCTAAGAGGTGCTCTTTGAAATAAAATTGGTCTCATCAAAAAACGACGAGATTTTCCAATTTGTTAATGCGCTGGACCATTGAATCGCATAGAGTATTTTGGCGATTTTTGAGTAAAAAATCGTGTAAGGGCTTGTCTGGTGAGCCTCGGGTTTTTTGTTATTTTTTTCTTAGTTCAAATGGTTTTAATGAAAATTGCTCGAAGGAAGTTTTATAGTACCTGTAACCAATTGCGATGGATGTATATGAAGTTGGCCCAAATTCTAACCCAAAAAAAATCGATGGCAATACTAAAATATACAGACTATGACTATAGGCAAGTGCCAGTTCAAAAATGTTTAAACATATTCTGTTTTCTATATACCAACCCAAAAATTATTCAATCAACACAAGAAAAACCGCCATGTTTTAATGTCAGCCCAAAATAAATCTGTCGTGATACTATCATGAAAGAAAAATATTACTGTCAACCCAAAAAAGTAAAATAAAACGAAATATGCAATTTAGTTTTAATTCTGTATCGAATTAGTTTGAGTATGGCCCCTGAATATGAATCGCTTTTAAGTCAAAGGATACATCAGAGCATTAAACGACATAAACACTTGTTGGGGAATCGGAGATTTAAGGGCTTCGCATAGTCATTATTCTTCTTCATTACACTTCTGTGGTTTAGAGGCCAAAAATCGAGACAAGTCATTTTCGCAGACCTCCGATTCCCCAATAAGTGTTTATGTCGTTTAATACTCTGATGTATCCTTTGACTTAAAAGCGATTCATATTCAGGGGCCATACTCAAATTAATTATACATATTTCGTTGAATGGTACTATCATCGAAATAATGACTGTGGGGAGCTCTTAAACCTCCGATTCCCCAACTTTATGTCGTTGAATGCTCTGATGTATCCTTTGACTTAAAAGCGATTCATATTCAGGGGCCATACTCAAACTAATTCGATACAGAATTAAAATCAATCACATATTTAACATATCAAAACGATAGTTTCATTTTTTCACGACACTTGCATTAGTGTTGCCAGCTTTTAAAACCGCCATTTTTTGGGCTAGAATTTTGGGCCAACTTCATATAGGTTTGCGATGGATCCTGATTTCATGAAAAATCATGTGTGGTTTTCTTAGTTCAAACAATTTAAATGAAAATTGCTGGAAGGAGGGTTTCGAGTACCAGGAACCGAATACGATGGATCCTCATTTCGGTAAAAATCATGTATTTGGCTTTCTAGTCGGCACCGAGTTTATTTTTAAGTTTTTTTAGCTCAAATGATTTAAATGAAAATTGCATGAAGGAGGTTTTCTAGAACCAAAAATCGATGGAATTGGATCCTGATTTCTGGGAAAATCGTGTAATGGGTTTTTTGATAGGCCCCGGGTTTATTTTTAAGTTTTTTGCTCAACTCAAATGATTTTAATGAAAATTGCTGGAAGGAGATTTTCGTGCACCAGGAACCGATGGCGATGGATTCTGATTTCGGAAAAAATTGTGTAAGGGCTTGTCTGGTAGGCTCCGAGTTTTTTTTTTATTATTTTGCTCTGCTTAAAGGATTTAAATCAAAATAGCTTGAAAGAGGTTTTCTAGTACAAGGAATTGACTGCGATGGATCCTGATTTCTGGAAACATCGTGTAATGGGTTTTCTAGTAGGCCCTTTGGTTTATGCTTAGTTTTTTTCCTATCTGGAACAATTTACATGAAAATTGCTTGCTTGAAAAAGGTTTTCTAGTACCAGGAACCGATTGCAATTGATCCGGATCTCGGTATGGGTTGTAATGTAATGGGTTTTCTTTTGGGATATGGGTGAAGTTTTAAATTTTCTCACTCATTTCTAAAGATTATAATAAAAATTCGTTTTCTAGTCGTATTTAATTGGCAAACTTAGTAGTTCTTTGATAATACCAATTTTATTTCAAGGAGCACCTGTTAGGCCATCATTTGATACTAGCCACTACTCGGTAGCACCTCTTATGCCATCGTTTGATTGATATGCGTATATGCAACTCGATTTTATTGTTGTGGCATTATTTTTTTAAATTGTAATTTTTTTAATTTGTTATTATTTTTAAATTGAAATCTTAGTTTTTTTTTATTTCAATCAAAGTTAAGTTTATTATATATTTAATTGTTTTCAATTAAATGAAATTCGACTGTTGTCAGGTTTCCATTAACATTGCTTTTACCGACTATTTGTTTTTGTTAATTTGTTGTTTGTAGTCGTTGCACCAATTCATAACTTGTGAAATAGTTATCAAATGTGACATTCCTATTGCTGTAGAAAAATGGTGTGCATAATTCATTTACAACATTCGACGCCAAATTAGTTCCTCTTTGATGACCCTCATTTCCTAACTATGGAATAATTTTTAGAGGGTAGCTATTCGAACTATCGCATATCCACCATATTTTCATCCCATATTTGTCCAGTTTAGACGGATTGTATTGTTTAAAGGATACTCTCCCACGAATAGGCACCAACTGCTCGTCAATTGTAATGTTTTCCCCCAGTATATAATATTTTAATAAATTAGTATTTGTTATTTCCCAAATTTCACGGAAAGATGCAAATTTATCGCGATTTCTTCTGGCGGATCTTATTGATTTATCATCAAATCTCATATACTGAAACAGAAGCAAAAATCTGTTACAAAACATGCTTACTCTAAACAAAACATTACGAAACAGAGCGTGCCCAAAATTCTTGGGAATCTCACACTCCTTGCTTGTTGACACCAGCATTAATCAATAAACCGATAAAACAACGTATCTCAATTGCATCTGTTGGGTTCCAAAGTGATCCGCGTTTTTCAGAACCATACAAGTTGATACTCTCTACTATTATATGAATCACTGGGCCGGTCATAAAAAGGGGAAAAAGCATCGAATATCGCTTCGATATACTTTCCAGATGGAGGTTTGCCTTTGCTAATAGTGCCTCTGATCCAATTACGTGCAGGTGTTTTTTCCTTGTGGAAACGAATACTTATTCCACTGCGTACTATCCTTTCCAACATAGCATGCATTTTCGAGCACTTGTTCGGAATCGTTAACGGTATCGTTGTCAGAAAAGGTTTGCTCATCGTCGGTATCGGATGCAGTCTCCAAACTATCCTCTTCACTTTCGGATAATTCAGTAGGCTGTCCAGTGATTTCCTGATCATCTTCATCACTTTCCTCTAACAAAACTCGTAAATCTTATTCAGTGCAAATTCAGTTGATTTCGGTTCTGTTTACGTGATGTCGTTGATATGTTGTTGATATGTAGGCACAAAGCCTGTGCTTTGATTTAATTTATTACTGTGCTTATGAATAATCAAAATGTAAAATATTTATATTTTTATTATGGAAATACATAGTGAGTCGATACTCATTGCATGTTTTAGAGTTATTTTTTCTAAAATGGTTCAGTTAGGCCTATATTTATAAAAAATATGATTATGTCATCGAAACTTAAATAGTTGATCTCGGAATACATATCGCATAATTCACATAGAAATAATTTTTTGAATGATTTTTTAGCAGATAAATTTAAAATGAGTCTCCGAGACTCAACCCATGCTGAATAGGGTTCAGTTAATATTAATTAATAGAGATCACTTTTTGTGGTTGTGATTTTAAGTGTTAAGTAAGTATTCAGAAAATTATTCTAAGATTATTTTCAGTATTTTCAGAAATATTCCGCAAGCGGTGGTTAATCACGAGTTTTGTTGTCACAAAATTTATAACTGTATTCACAATCCAGGGATACGAACCGGATTTGACAGGGCAAATTCGCAACAACAATATAATAGTCACACTTAAGCAAAAAAATATTCGTATTGCATCAAGGACCAAACCTCTATATTATGTTTTTCATGTCTTCCTAGCGCCAAATTAATAAATTAAAAAAATTATTCCAATCATCACATCGTATACTTAGATCGTAAGTGAAGATGAATAACAAACAATTAACGTCATAAATATACATAAAATATATTCGTTTAAATAAAACAATTAAATCTTACATTAAAAATCGGGAAAGCATTATAGATACAGTAACTAAAACTGTTGATACAACCACTGAGCTGGCCCCATTATCATCATCATCATCATCATCATCATCATCATCTTCATCTTCATAAATATTATCAACTGCTGCTTTAATTGAAGAACCCGCTACCTTATTCCAAGCAATATTTTGTTCAGCTGTTGTAATATAACCGGCAAAGCGATCGCGTTCGTCGTTCTCTTCGTAAAGATTCATCAATTCTTTCAACTAAAAGTACCGAAGAAATTATCATCAATAAGAATTGATATCATTACCATACTAGTAAGCATACCTGTGAAAGTGTCTGTTCAGTTGATGTTCTACCCGCCAACGTACTAAATACTGTTATCACATTGTTACCCCATCTGAATCGAATTATTTGTAAATTAACAATTCGATATTTTTAAAGTTATAGTTTACTTACATGCTTTTAATAGTTTCGGCTTCCGTTTGTAAAAATTCGAAAACCCGTCGGAATCCACTTGCTTTACTGGTGGCAATTGTTGTTAATATGGTAGTTCTTTCCAAAATTGTATAGTTAATCATGACGCCAGCGAACGTACGACTAGTAGCCGTCAACAATGAATCCAATAAATGTTGAATATTTTCATCAAAATTTGTGTGCCCGAAACCGGACATATATGTCGATCGATCGATAATCGTTTGCATTGCCGATCTCCATACCCGTAAGAAAATTGTATTATTCGCGTTACGCAATCCATTTTGCAGAATTGCGGGCTTCAAATAGGATGAAACGATTAATTTGTTATCTAAGTAGCTTATTAGAGCGATAGTGGTATCTTCATGGCATTTGGTGTAGCCAACTTTACACGAAAAATTTATTAAATTATATCTGGCAATGACGTCATAATACTTATCTGTAGTTTTTTCACTAACAGTGTAGTAATTGTAACCTGTGGGTGCCACCTCGACTGCCAATTTTAATAATTTCGCATAGCTGGGTGTATCAAAAATCATTTGTTCTACGTAATTAAAATCATTTATGAACGGTGTCCAGGTGAAGTAGCTGGTCTCATGTTTCATAATGTTACGAGCTAATCGTAGTGTGATGTCATAGCTTAAACGATTTGCACGAGCGATGTTCATGGCATCACCTAATAATTGGGCTCTATTTAAATAATGTATTTTAAGGGCATCCTCTTTCTTGTCTACGAAATTTATTATGGCGTTCCAGTTATCCGTATTATAAGTTACACGATAGTATCCCGTTAGTTTTTTGTTGAATATAACCCAATTGGCGTTGGTCCAATTCCGTTCCGCAGTTGGTTCTATGGTTTCTGATTCCTCAACTAACCAACCTTGGGTGCTTGTATTTTCATTAGCTGCGTCGCTTAAATCTTCATTGGTAATGAAGTTATACGGAATGATCCAGGTCAGATGATCGACGTCGGTTAACGTATTGAGGAGGAATGCCTCTTGTTCTAATGTGATGGCCTTATTTGTGATATTAAAATTAACTTTTAGTACTGGAAATCCTCTCTGAGTGGACCATCCACTGAACACACGATTTACAGTTAGTGTGGTAGGAATGGTACCAGCGGTATTTGCTTCAATTTGTAAAGCTGTAAAAAGATACTCAGGATTTCCTTCTTTTCCTTTATGCTCCGTTAGATATCTAGTTAGTCCAGCCTTGAATGCATTTTCTCCAATCGCGTGCATCATCATTGTGATAACACATCCCGCTATATTATAATATATTTTTTACACAATTATATATTTTGACATAAATACACTTACATTTATCATATGCGATAGAATCAAATAAGGCGGAGACTTCAGTAGGACTGTAAGCATCAAATGTCATTGGACGAATATTCGACGCTGAGTCACTGATAAACATGCGTTGACAAACCTGAATTGTGAAATAATCCAGCGACTCGTATTCGGAATAAACAATATTTGGAATTAAATATTCAAATACTGTGGCAAAACCTTCATTTAACCAGAGATAGTTCCACCATTCGGGTGACACAAGATTCCCAAACCATTGGTGAGCAAATTCGTGAGCCACAACTTTGGCAATTCGATCCTTTTGGGTATATGACGATGCTGTTGAATAATAAAATAAACTCTCTCTGTTTCAAAAATAAGAATTAAAAAAAAATTAACAAAGCCACTAAAATAATAAAATATTGATACTAACGCATAAGCGACGAGTCCCCAATTTTCCATAGCACCCGCGGAAAAATCAGGCGGAGCAATTTGATCCATTTTTGGCATGGTCTCAATGTATTTAATATTTAAGTATTCATCTAGCGCCTCTAACATTTTGACCCCAGTTTCAAGTGTAAAATTTAGTTGATCTTGCCTAAGTGGCGTACCAAAAACGCGATGTAACACTTTTGTATTATCTGTTACGGGCTCCTGCAGATTGGCGACATATTGAAAATCCGAAACTACAAAAGCAACCAAATATGTTGACATAAGCGGTGATTCGATGAAGGTTGTTATTTTATATAGTCCGTCGACTACCACTGATTTTTCTGGCATATTCGATACAGCGTTATAACTTGAACCGTGTTTTAGTTGTATATTGAATTTGGCTTTTAGAGCTGGTTCATCGTAACAGGGAAATGCATGGCGAGCATCGTGCGGTTCGAACTTAGTTGCAGCTAACCACTGATCCTCATTATTTGCGTTTTTGTACGATGATCGATAGAATCCAACGTCTTTTTGATCAATACCTGCTTTACTGCCGCGTAAAGTACCCGTATAATCAATTTCAAGTCTATAGTATTGATTTATTACTAGAGTTCCAGATTGTAGCGGAATTTTTAGAAACTCTGTAGTTGTATTATATTCAAATGGTTTTAATGGAACAACGTTGTTCAGTTCTCGAAACTCGCCATCTTCTAATAGTTCCACTCCTTGTAAGCTTATATCACCAATTGTAAGCTGCCTTTGATGTATTACAATCTGATTTGCATACGTTACGGTTCGTAAATATATTAGAACTTTACCAGAAAAATCAAATACTCCTTGATCTATATCCGTTGTAATGGCAACATCGTAACGTACTGGCACAGTATCTTTTGGTAGGCGATACTCTGTTGATGTTGATGGTGTGGCACGCACTGTTAGTTCACCTACTTTACCAGTTATTTCTGGTGGTATCGCTCCAAAAGCATTGGTGTAGTAAACCAATATTGTTAAACAAATCACAAATTTAAACATTTAAGAAGACTAAATTCACTTTACCAAATTTTTATAAATAACTAAGCATTTAAATTGGTTTCACCGAGTTAATATAACATATTTTGAGCTCCAACTATCTTATCACATCGACTATCGTTATTTTCTTTACATATACATATGTATTGTTTTATAAGCTATATTTTATCATTCCTGCCCAAAAATAAAATATAAACGTCGAATCATCTTTCGTTATCGTAAAAAGTATTTCCAATCGAATTTGCACTTATCATACATAATTCGTATTATTCTGTCAGGTATATATAATTTCGAGTACCTATACATACGTTTTACATACATGGCTATTTAAGAACTTTTCCGTCCGCATACCGAAATATTTAGTTAAACAAATTGAAAGATAATATTAAGCAATAAATACATTGTTTACCTTATCTTATTAAGAAAGAACAGCCAAAAATATAATAATGCCGTACGTATCCATAAATTTTTTAAACAAATTTTGAGGTTAAGGTGGCGATGAAAATTGATAAGAAAGTAATAAGAGGGCTTATACATTGTATTATTGTAGGCCACTGAATTGTAAAGTAATTTAAAAATAAACTCAAGCACTTATTGATAAAAGCTAGGAATTAGCACAGAGTAAATAATTATAAAGACATACCAAAACGGAAAAATGTCGATAATGCAGATCCAAACTAATCAAACGAAAATTACAGCCGATTTTTGTCGGTAACATTCCAGCAGAAAAATGACGATAATGCAGACACGACTTTTGTGCCGGAATGTAATTATTTATATTAGAAATTTTTATTTTGTTCTTCCTAAAAACCAACTAAAAAATTTAAAATAAGAAATTTTCTTATTTTTTACTTTGCTTTTTTCAATTGTAACGGTGTTATTGTGATTGTTCCGTATATTGGTCTATTTCAGCACTCTCGAATTGAATACACAATCGTAGGATTTTCTTCCATTTAGCGTCACAATATGTGTGACAACAATTATGATAATCGACAGTTACTGATACACGATCAACATCCCAACCACCGCAAACATTTCATTCCTTTAACGCTGGATCGCGGATAAATTTGAATTTCTGATGAGACTATTGATTTGAACAAATCAGTCTTCTCATCAGGTCGCGACGACTGACGTTGAATCATTACATTGAAATATTGTCTATATATATAGAACAATACCATGTAGTTGTACTACTAGCGAATTACTTAGTAGCGTACGAAATTTGATACTTTCACATTTCCAACTATATTCTATTTTAACAATTAGTTTTTCGTATTCACGAATTTTTTTATATTTTACTTTGGTTTTTTCAATTGTAATGGTGTTATGGTGATTATTCCTTATATTGGTCTATTTCAGCACTCTCAAATTAATTTGCTGAAATAGACCAATATACGGAACAATCACAATAACACCATTACAATTGAAAAAACCAAAGTAAAATATAAAAAAATTCGTGAGTACGTAAAGTTAATTGTTAAAATAGAAAATAGATGAAAATGTGAAAGTATCAAATTTCTTACGCTACGAAGTAATTCGCTAGTAGTACAACTACATGGTATTGTTCTATATATATAGACAATATTTCAATGTAATGATTCAACGTCAGTCGTCGCGACCTGATGAGAAGACTGATTTGTTCAAATCAATAGTCTCATCTGTTCGAAACTGATTGTTGTGATTCTTACACATTTGGGTAGTTCGGGAAAACTCGATTGAATATATCGCACACAACAAAATTGGAAAATTTCTAATAATTGACCGTTTAAAGTGCCGTGGCTGGAAATAGATTCAAATTAAAGGTCTTATTGATGATCACACCTCAAAAAAAAATTTAAGTCGATTTCGTGTGTGCCACGAATTTTGTGTGTACGATATATTCAATCGAGTTTTCTCGGACTTTCAACATAAAAATCAACCTGAATTTTTTTCCAGGTATGATCATCAATTCATTTGAATCTATTCCCAGCCATGACACTTTAAACGGTAAATTTTTAGAAATTTTCAACTTTTGTGTGTGCGATCTTTTTATACAAATTTTCCCGGACTCTTCACATGAAAATTGACCTGAAATTCTTAAAGTTTTTCTTGGTTTGTGCCATCGAGTGTTCTCAGTAATAAAATAGTTTATTATTGTAATTTAATGTATTTAATAAAAAAGTTTTCAATAATATTCGTTAATGATCGGAAATAAACATTTTTGATTTAAAATTAGAAATTACTGTTTAACACCCTATTAAAGTTAGCCGATAGTTCCAGCCGAAAGTAAAAAAAAATCGATAATGCAGATAGGGTCTTTGCTATCTCAGCCGAAAATTAATAGGTCTATTATGAATCTCACTTACTCGTCACCGGGTGAAGAGTCGTCACTATAATTCTATTTTGGTATTAAGATTTTCGCAGTGAGCTAGTGATCGTCACATGCTTGTCGCTTGGCGACTTGAAATCACCGCATAGAATTTTTGGTATTATAATTCTCACAGTGAGCGAGTCTAATGTCATATATGCTCACCTAAAATATAGTGGTGAGAGTGAAGTAAGTAAGTATTTTTCAACAATTTATCAAACTTATTGAAGAAATGGAAAAATTATGGTCATCTAGAGGATATAAAAAATGTCATGTTGAAAATTTTATATACTTTGAATTTTTTAAGTACTCACAACCATTTTGTTTATACTATAATAACCTTATAAATTTTGTCGAACACATACAAAAATATCTTTCCATGAAAATTATTTGTGATCAACTTAAACTTTTTGACATTACTACTCGTATATTGTTTCCATAACGACAAATAACGAACTCCAAAAAATACAATAATCCACATATGACGATGATGCCGCAAACAACGGCTCGCCAAAATAAAAGGGAGAATCACAATACCAATTTTGAACTCGGGTGACTTAGATGGTCACGGCGAGTGGTGTGGTGAGGCGAGAATCATAATAGACACAATAATATGAAATGTCAAATATTAATATGCATCAGCTGCAAGTTGTCAGCCGACATTTTTCAGCCGACATTTCTCAGCCAATATTTTTGAGCTGAAAGTATTTTTTTATACGAAAAATATTTGTTTTCTACAAAAAAAATCAACTGAAATGGTTAAAAATAAGCATTATCGATCGTTTAGAAAATTCATTTTCCAATATAGTCAAGTAAATGAAGGGGTTAACCTATAAGTTATTAGTTGTGATTTTCATTTTCTGGTGATAAATGGGATTTGGTACCTCATTAAAAATGAGACCGAGTTTTCAAGAAAAGATTCTGTTGTTGGAGGAGAAATGGCCCCAAAAGACTGAGAAAATCGATTTTCCGCGAATATCTCGATATCAGATAAACCTTGAAGATCAGTTAATTTTCTACAAAAATGGTCCACATGACTTTTTCCACAAAATTGACCGTTTCCGAGATAAACGGACCCAAGCGCACTTAGAATATTGAGTTTCTGTGTTGTATGCCGGAGAGCACAGTCCGTGCATTTATACATGAGCGGGCGGACAAATTATTCAATAACTTTGTTAAAAATGCATATTTTCTCATGATTCAAAGTTCATGTCAAAGAGGAAATCTTCAGTCACGTTTTGACTCTTTGGCCATATTGGAAAAACGGGTCAAACTTTCTGCTCCCACGCAATTTTGACCTCGCCAGGAATTTGTTCCTATTTTTTTGTATTGCACTAATTTGCTCCAAATTTTATTGATTATAGGTCCTCAGATGGATGACAAAGGACTCATCTGTGAAATTTGTATTATCTAATTTTCTTCCATTTTGATTAAAACTTTGTTTGTTGAATCCCAATTTTTTGCTGTTTTGAGAGCGCGGGAAAATTTTGTAAACAACCACCAATTAAAAATTCATACAAGATCGGATTGGTCTCTATGACATATCATTTGAAAGCTGAGAACGTCTTCTTTTTGGCTGTGTAATTATTATTTTTTTTTCACAAAATCGGTAGTTTTTCCCGGCTCTTTCTTTCTGACGTTTTGAAACCTTGACTAGTATAAAGGTAGAGTTCTCACCTTTCCATCAATGTATATAAAGTCATTTCATTGATACGTAGGAAAAAACCCGAGTCTTAAACGTAATGCTATAATTTCATTAATTTCATTTCTTCCGTCGTTCCAAAAAATATACTTCCGCTCCAAAAAATATTATTAATTCAATTCCCGCTTCCATTAACATTGTCTGGACTTCCTCCCGTTTATTTGTAAAAAAGGTACAGTTTTCCAAACCCAGAAGGATGTCACGAGAGTTGGTCACGAAAATCCATTTCCGAGTATTCCGGGACCACTTTGGAGCTGCTGATTAGAAGTATTGTATCTAACAGCAACGAATTTTTTCTTCCCGGGTGATCCTCCTATGATTCGTGTTCCCTGATTGCATGCTTGAAAGACGAATTCGGCGAGGATCGGATAGGTCTGTGTTCTGAGAAAGGAACAGGATAAAGATAAAGAATATGAAGTTATGAGGGAAAAAAGGAAACATGATGGACTTAACAGCGAAGATGAAGAGACGAAAATTCTTGACCAAGCGGCAGCAGTTATTCTACGCCACATGCTGGCATTTCCACGTAATAGGGCCATGTATCCTCCAAGTGACTGCTTCCTGGCCGAAGTGGATTATAGTGTCCCAGATAAGTTACAGTATTTAGTTAAGAAGACTGTTTTGACCGATAAAAACAAAGATATCGCTTCTCTAAAACGAAAATGCACTAGCATCAGTCATGCAATAATGGTGACAGCTCGACCGAAATTTTTTTTGTCGCACTTGCAGCTCGGTTTGGGTGTAAGGCTTTACCGAAAATTTGGTTCTCGAAATCTTATCGATATCTTTTCTCAATTGGGAAATTGCGCGTTTTATTCGGAGGTTATGAAGTGTCAAAATAGTATAATGTACGCTAAAGCCCCCAAAAATAAAGAAAGATTCCTTTGCTCAATTCATTTTTGACAATTGCGACTTTAACACAAATACGATTGACGGAAAAAATGCCTTTCATGGAATGGGAGGAATTCTAGCTGTCACACAGCCACTTAATACGCGATATTGACAATGTCGATGAGCAAGTCATTGATGAGTATAAAATAAGTTTGAGAACTTATGATGGGGGCAACGAGATCTGGTACACAAATATAATTGCCGCAGTCCTTGATATTCCAGATTTCAATATTGTCAATATTGATAATGCGGATTTCTTGTGGATGTGTGGTAGAGCTATGGTTTGGAACACTTGAGGGTGGAACCGCGTTACATATGCTGCAGAAAAATCCCAAGAATGAGGTCTTCATACCTAGAGTGGAGTCCACCCTGCTGTAATTAATCTAATGGGGTGCTTTCCTAATAGGTATAAGTTGAGCCCTCATCTCCGAGACAACAATACGCCCGGGAACATAAAAATTCTTGAAAATTACATGGTTTACGGCGTTTCCCATTTATGGCCCGAAGGATTTTGCCAGTGGATGGATTGTAGTGGCGCCATCTAAAATTGGTTACCACAGTCCAAAACATTGAAAATAATGTATTTGCAACACCCTCCATCTCAAATTTTGTAAAAAACTTGAATATTTCATGAGTCTCAAAATTTTGGATTTTTCAACCCGACTTTTTTGCAAAAAATATTAATGTTGCGAAATCTAACTGATCTTCAATTCTTATCTGAACAAAAAAATCTGTAACTGCCATATTTTGGGAAATATTCGCCGAAAACCGAATTTCCGGGTCTTTTGGGGCCATTTTCTCCCCTAACAACAGAATGTTTTCTTGAAAACTCGTTCTCATTTTTAATGAGGTACGAAATGTCACTTATGACCAGAAAATGAAAATTGCAACTAATAACTTACAGGCTGGTCTTTTTTTCCTCCTTCATTTACTGGACTAATAGGGAAACTTGAATATAAATATATCGCACGCACAAAGTTTGAAAATTTCTAAAAATTCACCATTTAAAGTGTCAAGGTTGGAAATAGATTCAAATCAAAGGTCTTATTAATGTCCACACCTGGAAAAAATTCAGGTCAATTTCTATGTGGGGAGCTCCGGAAAACTCGATTGAATATATCGCACACATAACAATATCAACGTTATTAGAGGATTATCAACAACCGTCCATAGCGAAACCATGGAAATTTGTCTACCACGAATAGAAATGCCACACTTCCATTGGGAGTGCATGAAGTGGGCAGGTTTCGCAGATACATTCAAACGGCTAGTTCATGAAAACAGTCAACTTACCAACACACATAAAATGAACTATCTTTAAGGTCATGTACAAGGGTCAACTGGGAGGCTATTGAGCCCTCTGGAAACCACTGGAGAGGACTACGATACAGCTTGAGCAATTTTAGAAAATCGATATAACAACAGAAGATTGCTCGTTTCTAATCTTCTGAACAGTTTACTCAACCAACAAGCTTGCACCACGAAATCGGCTGGAGCAATAAAAAGCTTACACGACACAACAACAGAGTGTTTATACGCAATCAGGAATGCGGGAATCAGAATTGAAACGTGGAGCCCTTGCATCATTTTCACCTTACTGAAGAAATTAGACGTCGAATCACGACGTCGATACGAAAGCTCACTGGAAAACACAAGAAAATTTCAAGAAACAAGCCTATTTTTTAAGTTTCTAGAGAGGTGTTTCCAATCTCTAGAATCAGTTGGTGCCACCAAACAAACACCACCTTAACAAACAAGGTTTGAAGCTCAACCATTAAAACGTGTCTTCTTAGCTGCTACACAGCCAAATCATATTTGCATATGCTGTCAGAAAAACCACAGAATCAACATATGCCCGCGATTTAAAACCATGACCACCTCCAAAAGAAATCAAATGATCATGCTACACACTTTGTGCAGAGTCTGTCTTGGTCAAAATCATACGACAACGTAAGAGCAACCCAACATGTTCTTCCTGCCAGGGCAACCATCACACCTTGCCACACGTAAATAATTGGGAACGAGAGAACAATTATATGAAATTGAACGTATCAACATTCGACAAAGATTCCAACCCAGTTCTACTATAGCTACAGCCCTAGTCAGAGTACAGAATATTTACGATAGTTCCAACATTCTACGGGCGTTGATCGATCCAGGATCACAGGCCACGTTTATCACAGAGCAAGCTGCACAACAATTAGGTTTACCAAGAACAAGGGTTCCAGTCGAAATTTCCGGAGTAACAACAACAAAAGGAAAATCACACCAACAGGTAACAATCGCTATAAGTCCCAGATTTCCATCAATTTTTAACATACAAACCAATGCCTTGGTTTTGAGAACCATAACAAAACCACTTTCAGACAAGAACATCTTGGATTTGGATGGAGATCTACAAAGGGAAATAATTCTAGCCGATCCAACCTTCGACACTCCCGCTCCCATTGATATCTTAATACGTGCTGATATTTATGGAGAGATAATGTTAGAAGGCCTAAAAAGGGATCCACAACACAAGTGTATTGCTCAAAAATCACAAATAGGATGGATAATATCCGGCCGTCTAACTGAGGCAAGCAGCATACGAATCACTCGACTAAATAGCTATGTTACATTAGCAGAAATTGATAACCAACTCAAGCGCTTTTGGGAATATGAAGAACTACATCCAAAGCGAACCCTAACTACGGATGGAGTGGAGTGCGAAAAGCATTATAAATACACACACACATACACAAGAGGTTGAAAAATGGGCTCTATGAGGTTCATATACCACTCAAAAATGACAAACTAAAAGAAGTGGGATTAGGAGACTCTAAAGGCAAAGCAGCAGCAAAGCTTAAAAGGGAATACCACAAGTTCATCAACGAGTATATCCAGCTCAACCTATGGAACTAATTAAAAATGATTCCTTTAAAGGCACGGATCCTTCCCGAATATACTACATGTCACAACACGTTGTTTTGAAAGAAGATAGCACAACGACGAAATTAATAGTAGTATTCGATGCTTTCTACAAAACAACAACGGGCACTTCTATAAACGAAATGATGCATGTAGGTCCAACCTTACAAACCAATTTAACAACAATATTGATCAGATAGAAGAAACATCGTTATGTTATTGCAACGGACATTGAGAAAAGGTTCAGGCAAATACAAATAACCATCCAAGATCAAAACTTTCAACGGATTCTATGGCGAACAAATCCAAATATGCCAATGAAAGCCAAAATATGCCAATAGATTAAAAACAGGTACCTATGGAAGAGCCTCTGCAACCTATCTTGCCAAAAAAACTCTACAACAATTGGCCATAGACGAAGCATCAAAATATTCGATTGGGTCCAAACTCGCATTAAACGATTTCTATGTGGATGGTCTATTATCTGGGGCCAACACAATAACAGAAGCAAAAACTGCGCAGAGAGAGAGCTATTCTCTCACTAGGAGGTTTCAACCTCAGAAAATGGGCTAAACAACAAGAAGCTGAAATAAGAAGCAAAACAGCACAAATGAGCACTACTTGGAATTTTGTGCCCCCGGGAAGTCCTCACTTTGGAGGATTATGGGAAGCGGAAATAAAATCGACAAAACAACATCTCCGCAAAATAATCGGAACTCATACTTTAACCTTTGAAGCACTTTCATCACTTCTAGCAGAAATACAGGCATGCTTGAATTCCAGGCCACCAGCTCCTCTTTCAAATAACCCAGAAGATGTTGGTTTCTTAAATCCAGCGCATTTCCTAACAGGGAGGTCCATAATAGCAATGCCAGAGCCTGACATCGAAGGTACCCAGATTACCAAACGGATTACCTTTCGCGATTATAACATAGGCCAAAATGGTTGCTTAGACAACCTAACCTTCGAGTAGGAGAATTGGTGGTCCTCAAGGACGAACATTTTTCGCCCACGCACTGGCCACTGGCAAGGGTAGTCGAACTACACCTTGGACAAGATGAATTCGTCAGAGTAAAGTCTCCCTTAAATACGAAGATAACACGCTTAAGCGAAATATCACAAAAGTATGTCGCCTACCCATAAGTAACAACTCAGAGGATCGTATGAACATGAATCAACAAAATAATGACTATGTCAGTCCAACAACAACTTAGGATGGAAACACAATACAGCAGCAACCATCAAACGGCTTCGACAAAGGCACTTCAGATACAACAATTGCACTAGAGAGTAATGCACTGTCTATTGATACCACACAGCTCCATGCAGGAAAAGACAACCGATCTCTGAGACGGTAGCCCCATAGACATGCGAAGGGCGCAACCAATGCAAATTATCTAGCCCTAAATATATATTTCGAGGACAGGAATATATTTCGAGGATATAGGCAAACTTGAAGTGGTAGCCATGAAGTGGACTATAGTAATTTACTACAACATGACGAGCTATTGGAAGGAGATCGAAGTCTTTAAAGAAGCTCAGATCGAATTGTAAGCAGCTTGCAAGGAGCTCTCTAACTTAAAATACGACATAATCCTATAACAACTTCAGTGGCAATTCAAAAACTCGATCGCAGATAACGAGCTTCTATTGACAATCAAGAAGGAACGGCGGCGAGTAAAACGGGGCTTTGGAGACACAGTATAGGTCTTATGTTTGGTGACATGTTTGGACTTCTCAGCCAGCGTGAAGCTGACCAATATGAAGTTCAATTTGAGAATATTTACAACAACGAAAATCATCTAATGGCACTGATGAAAAACCAAACATCAATAATAGACAATACAATCAAGTTGATAAAGCACAACTCTAATCTAACAGTGACGTCGTTGAACAATCTAATTAAAGAGCAACAGAAACAAAGATTGGAGATGGAGCTGTTGAACGAGAATAATATTATTGAGCATGATCGAATTAACTCCTCTACAAATTAACCGGTACACCAGTTTCAATGGCGTATCTTTGTATTCCCAATTCATGGACGGGATCCAGCAGTTATACATTTAGCCGTTCTACTTGAAAACTGCCAGCGCGTATTTTTCACCAACGAGGCAGCAATTGAGCGTGAATTACGTTTGCAGGTTGTGGCTTAATTAAAAACTTTCACTTTTAATTTTTATGATTAACAAAACGTAATAAATTTATTTTTATATGTTAGAAGTTTATTGGTTGAAGTGTAAAACAGTTCTGATTCTTAATTATACATTTTGAGTTTATACAATGCAAAAGTGTGGGAATGGAAATATAAAAATGATATGCAAATAAAGAATTAATAAGATGAGAAAAATTATAATATTGTTTTGACTTTAAGATAAGAAAATAAGAAGATTTTATGTTGCAGCTGTACTTATTCTACGATGTTGCAGCTGCATTGATTTCCGTTAATGAAGTGGTAGGTGGAGGCGTAGGACGTAACTCGTGCCATAAATCCACCAAAAACTACACTAACCGAATTTTTTGAATTGTGTAATCGTGTGGATACTTTCGGTGCCTTTGCACGAACACTATACTCTATTCCAAAGTACCACGCTATTTCACATGAAATCAAACAAAAAAAACTAGATGCTCCGCAAGCAAGACACACCAATTAATGCGTGCTCCAGCCTATTCAAATCAAACACTTTGGGCCGAGTATAAACAGTCACTCCAAGGCAGTTTGAGTGCTTCTATCTGCGACTGTTGTTGGTTACACTGAGAAAAATTGTATCTTAAAATCAAAGGATTTTACCTTAGTTTTAAATGATTTGTGACTATGGATTTTGCGCAAAATCTTTTTGGATTTAGATTAAAGAAATCAAAAACTTTAAATTAAAATTATTTTTAATCATTAGTTCAAACTATTATGTATTTTAAATCAAACGATTTCACTTTTATTTCAAAGGGTCCTTAGAACTGAAAATTGTTTAAAATTAAGTTCCATTTAATTTTAAAATTTAACCGAAAAAGTTTTAAGCTAAAGAATCTCACAAATTTATTTTAAAGTATTTTATGAGTTTCAGCCAAATCATTGTTAGTTTTGGTTCAAAGAATTGCAAAACATAGAAATGAATTCCCTTCTAACTTTGATTTAAACAAACTATTCTTTTCTTTAAAATGTGCTGTATCCTCTTACTTACAGTGCATAAATAAAACTAATTATTATAAGTAATGCGGTTTAATTTTTATTTTATTTTATCACAAAAATATAAATTTGAATAGTATAGTATTACATAAAATAAATAAATGTTTTTGATAATTTGAAATGTATTATCTCAATTTAAATTAATTTTAACAAAAAAAAAAAAAAAGCTTTGGTAAAATAAGAAACCGTAGAACATGTCGATAAGTTCTCATACAACAGAACCTATCCTCTTAGAAGCAAACCTTAGCTCTAATAGCTCTACGTCCTGAACTTAAATAACAAGAATGAACTGGCGCACTATTTATATTAAAAAAATCAATTAATACTAAATCATTTGCAGAGGCTCTCCAATTTCATAACAATAAAAATGTGAATTGAAACGATAGTTACTAAAATAGTTACATACTACGTAATATTGGTAATTATCTATCAATATGTCTTTAATTTCATAAATAATAAGTTGTGGTTCTGCTTGAATGAAGAAGTAGCCAATCTTAAATTTTGTCCCTCGGAAAACTAGACTTTTAGTGTATTGTCTTATAGCTCCTAGATTCGACGAAATATTTGAATACATTGCATCTCTATCTCGACACCGAAAAGTTCTATCTGTTAGCTCAAATTCATTGTGGAAAAATTGTTTAGTTATTAAAAGATTGGAAAATTTCAAAGAAGCCTTTATTGATAACGTAAGTGGAATATTGAGTCGTGAAGTAATATTCCTTGCATATTGCTTATGAATTTGGTGTTCCGCTTCAAAACGAAAGCACCAAAGATATTTGAGAGGTCCGCATTTTCGAATAATTGTCGGACAGTGAACGAGAAAATGATATTTTGGTTTTAATTTTTCATTAAATAACTGGACGTAAAGCGTGTTATGCTCTTTAATTAGTTTCTCCATTTCTCTTAAATTATTATTGTCATAACAGTTTAAAACAATGATATCAATTAATTTAACGCATATAAGTAAAAATTTGTAAACTTTATCACTCGGTGGTATATCATTTCCAATAATCAAGGGCAAGAAATTATATAAAGTCCAAGTTTCTCGAGCTGTCATTTTAAAATTTCCATACTTAATATGACTTTTTTCAACAGGTTCACTTACGTTTCCAATTTCAATTTCACCGTAATTGAACATTTGTTTTTAAAATTGAAATTTTCAAGAGATATATATTTTTTTTCGTAAATGAAATAGTCAAGTATACTTCGCAAATTGTATTTGCAGACTCCTAAGAATACATCATGCATGATATCACATGCAAAATTGTCAGTCACATGAAAAGATAGAATTTTGTTAAAAATAGAATCTTCCTTAATGCCTGTTTGATGAATATCAGACAATACCAAATCGGTGTTAAAATTTTGTTTATTCTTTAGAGATTCGGGGAATTCTAATACATCTGTGGTAGTTTGCTGCTTGCTGCGTTTGCACAGCCGGCAAAAGTAAGATGCATTGAATGATGAGGAATATCCCAACATCGTGTTTAGACCCAGATTATCACCTAATATTTGACCTAAAATGAAGTGTACTTGAAGTGTTGTTGTTGAAGTTCTAATTTCTAAGCCGTAAGTTTCTAATTCGTTTATTATGTCAATTAGCAGCTTAATAGACTGACTAATGCCGTATTCTTTAAAATCTCTAGATTTTACAAACCCGGCAACAAATATATTGTTCAATTTCGAAATTTGAAACTGTGGTATGGTAGGAAATGCATAATAAATTCCACAAATTGTATGTTTTACAGCATGTGAACTAAGGGCATCATTTATCTCGAAATCATCAAAGTAAAGATTGAATGGGATTACAGTTTTGTCCTTAGACTGAGATATTTTTTGTTTCCACAGAGAACCCGTAACAAAATTATTTATTTTATCTTCTGAGCTAAGCAATTCCATGTTATTTAAAGTTTGTTTTAATATGTCACCAGTTTCAAAATATTTCCTAATCTGAAATTTGATGTCAAGAAAACATCCTTCAACCTTACTATTATCTAGCGAAGGAACTCCATTAATAAAAACTTCAACTAAATCGTTGTTTATCAAAAAACATTTCGGCTTAGAATATATACCTAAACGTTCAATATGTTGGAAAAATTTATATTCAGTACTTATTAGCTCGAATGGATTACTCAAAAATTCTAAAATTTTATTAATTTCAGTGGCTATGTCTTTAGGTAAATGGTTAGAAAATGGTGAAAGACAAGAACTTATGGGCTGAATTATACCATCCTTAATTGACTTCTGAATCGAAAATACCATATTTCTCGGTAGCGATTTTTCACTATGTAGATTCAAAGCAAATTCCAAAATAAATTGTTGCAAATCTTGCAATGCCGCTTTATGATTGTTTCGATGAAATGAAGAATCATTTAATAATGAATTGTCAATAGTACTAATGGAGTTGTCAATTGATGAATTATCTGCAAATTCAATGCAATCGGGTATTGCTTTAGTTTGCACTAATGATTCTGATAAACGCTCATTGAACTGACGAGGTGGCGAATTTAATAAATTTGATTCACCAACTAAATGCTTTTGCAAATGAGTTTTATATTTGTATATATTTTGGAATATTTGACTGCAGTTATTTCGAGCACATTTAAATTGGTATATAGAGGGCGTTCCATGAAAACTTTGTAAATGCTGTACGATTTCTTTTATATTACCAAAAGTTTTATTACATATAAAACAATAAATCATTTTTATTTCAAATAGCTATCAGTTCAATTTTTTGAATTGTAACAAATTAAATTTTAAAAATAAATAAATGAATTCAAAATAATTCGATGAGTATAGAAATAAATTTTAGCGCGAGCAAGCTTATACAAAGACTTAGGCCGTCTGTTTGTTGGCACTACCACAGCAAAAACTACACACACCATTTGGGAACTCTAAGTCAAGTCGTTTTTGAGATATTCAACTTTTTCTAAAAATATAGGTCACACAGACGCGGCTGCCTACATTTTTTTAATTTTCAATTATTATCCTAGGCATACTTTTATCTATAATAAAAAGAGTGTAATTTCAAAACTAGTTTCTGTAATGTTTTTTGATTTGCTTAAGATTCTATTCATTTTTTGTCTATTGGGCTAATTTGTTGTATTAGCACCTTAGTTGTTTCAGAGGATTTACACCTCTGTCCGTCCGTCTGTTGCATTTTTCCTATTTTATCGAGCGCTTGTCGGACAATTTCAATTGTCCGCTTCTACTAGTTAAAACTAAGCAAAGAGCTGAACATATTTTTTAATTCTGTTTTGGTTTGATTCTAGCTCAAAGAAATATTCTTGGAAAAAGTACCAAACCTCTTTGCTTATACAATTGAGTATTCTATGTTGAATACGTAAGACAGCTTTATAATTATATCCAGACACTTAGGGAATGAGTCACACTTGTACTTTATTCCCTCATATATAACGAACATTTCATGTATCTGTTTCCATTTTTGCCCAACAACAACTATTTTTGGTTGCAAAGATCCGAATTTTTCTTTTATTTCATCCAATTTTCCGTTAAGCTCATTTAAATTAGAAATAAATAATATGAAATCGTCCTGAGCATCCGATATTGTAGGTTTGACCTTCTGACTTATCCTTTTCGGCTGAATTATAGCATGAATTAGCAAACACACAATGATGTCTCTAAAATCTATATAAGAAAGAGAAAATACTTCATTCAATATAATCATACATTAAGTTAAACTGTATATATTGAAAAACTTACTTTCATCTATCACGGTAATCAAAAATTTACTAGATGTGAGCAAACTAGATGATCTAGTTGAATCAAGTAAAATGTATATCACTAGATTTCTGGTAGTTCATTATTCAAGTAAATTTTACTAGTATAATAATGTAGTAAAACCGGAATTCTAGTATAATATTTTGTTGCATTTCTCAACCGGAATTCTAGTATAATCATGAAATAGCCTGTTTTTCTAGTAAAATCACTAGATTTTCAGTTATTTTTTTTAACTGAAATTTTAGTAATATTACTGTATTTCCCGATTTTTTAGCTGATTTCTGGTGAGTGAGGGTTGTAATTCTTATTGATATTCCAGTAAAAGTAACAGAATTTTTTTTATATTCTAGTAAAATCTATATTTTTTCAATAAAAATTCTATTAAAATTAATAGAGAAAACAATTTTTTAATCCGATATCAAGTAGTGTGTGATGTTAATTATCTTGTAAAATTTCAAGAATTTTACCAATTTTCTAATAAAATCACATTATTTCTCTTATGTTTCTAATTGTTGTTCTATTAATATTGCTAGACAATACCAATTTTAAAACTAATTCAGCCTACAAATTTTAATTGGAACTTATTTGTTTTATTACTGGAGAATCGAGAGTATGTGGTACATTCAACGATAAATTTTCCATTCACCATTCATTTATATTGACGTGAAGTAAAGTTGGAAAAATATTCGAGTAAATCAAAGTGGTGGAAATTAATGTTTACCGATAAGTTATATCATTACCATAAAACACTAAGAGGTATGCCATGCTTGTTCCAAGGAAAACCCTGTATCAATAAGAACAAATCGAAAACAATTCTAAATATATGGAAAATTAAAATAAACAACTAAAATTTGGTTTAAACATTGTAATTTTAAGAACAATAACTTATATTTATTAAAATTCATTATATTAAAAAAATGTATCCAGAAATAACAAATATCTTATACTTAAACGATATATTAAATACTAACTAGTTATTCAACTATGCTTTTGTTATACAATTGAGTATACAATTTTGATACTCTTAGTGTTGGTGTTGCTCCTTTTATTTTATAAAAATACACCTCGATGAAATTGTAAAAATAAATAGCATTTTTCGGATATTTCAATCCGAATACATAAAAAATCTTGAACAGTAAGTCCATTGCATTAATAAAGAAGGTCTGCCCAATATTAATAGTTTGTCCGTCGATTATAATCCAAAATATTCCCTGGTGCAGTAATCCTTCATCGGCGAAACATATTAGATATGGCTGCGATTGTCGTGTGTTTTTTAATATTTCGGAGGTGCTTTCTTCAAACTGTATCATAAGTAAACATAGAAGAATAAATAAAATGATTATGTCAAAATCACAAATAAAATGTTAAAATAATTGACCTAATACATATACGGTACAATTAGACCTAAAAATGTTCTTTACATAAAAGTCTTTAAACCCGATATTATTACTAAACTAATAACAATTATTATTACCTTAGCCCAAATGCATATGCTGGACATGCAATTTAAAATAAATTCTTGAGACTCCGCGTCCGCAGGAATTACTTTGGAGCTGGCACCGACTGATGTTTTATATTTTATTGTTATAAAAGCCCTCAAATAATCTATAGAGATTGATGAAAAAAAAATAAATTGTTCCGTTCAATTATTCGATATAAATCCATATAATTTTATGACTAATTCTGGAAAAAATAAATTTGGGAGCTGTTGGGTAAGAGATGTGGATTTCTAGTTGTTTTCATATGACATTGAGGCTTATTGACCCTCTTTATAACTATTTGCTAAGAATGCTTCTACTAATATTAATTTAATCATTTTGCATACTAAAGAGGCGCACTATACGAGTATATTTTTAGATGTTGATTCTGCTTGATAGTATTTAAAATATTGATCCACATTTTGCTAGTAATATAAATGTTTAGGAATAATCTAAGTCAATATTTTAAAAAAGTCGATGATTTAGGTTAAAAAGCTGGCTCAAATTTTGAAGTTGAAGTTACTAAATCGACAATGAGCATAAATAAAATAGGTTTTGATTTTAAAATATAGTTAATTGTCAGTTTCAAAATCAAAAATGAAGAATATAGATAATCGTACCAAAATACAGAGACTCAAACCTGAAATACAATTGATTTACCATCTTCTATGGAACAGAAATTTCCAGCATTTAAGATGTATCCAAGAGAATTATTTTGAATGTTATTCTCATTTTTCCCCAATAATCGAAATTCAAGATTAATCTGAAATAGTAATAAAATAATTTTATAGCATTACAAAAATATTTAAACTACTTTTATTCAATCTTACTATTTCACCGTTAAATTCCTTCAATTTTGGATAATTCTCAAGAAGCTCAGTTGCAGATGCCGATTTGCCTCGCAAGATTTGGCGCTGGCCAAAAGATGTTTTGAACAAATTAAAAATAATTTCATTGTTTTCTTCAGTTGCCGCTATTTTATTAAGGTCATCCGTGCTAACCTGGGTTTGCTTTTAAGAAAAAAGGCATTATAATAATTTATCAAAATGTATAATGTTTTTAATGTTTACCAGGTTCTGCTCATCCACCAAATTGAAATTAGATTTGACCTTCGACACAATATTCTTTTTCTTATCAATTGTTAAATTTTTTCTTACGTTGCTAAGACGAAATTCAATCCTTCCATTTGCTTTTTTTTTGACAAATTGACCCTTTTGGGTTGAACCATAAACTCTAAACAACAAACATATTAATTGAAATACAGCAATAATAAAATGCTAATTTTTCAACTTACATAATCGGGCAATCCCTCCATTGGAATGCATTTTAACTGTGAGCTAACTACAGCCTTCGCACAATTAATCTTATCAGCTGTTGTAGGATAGCTATTATGAAACAAAATATTATGAAGATTATTAAAGCTGCGTTTTTCTATAAAAAAAAGACAATCGAGACGAGTTCGTGATAGCATTTTTTGAATTTTGGTACCTAATTTAAAATTTAATATTAATTTTTTTAAATCAATATCTTATGTAATCAAATAGTATTCTAAGTATCAAGAAAAAGTCATTACAAAAGCTCTATTGTTTTCTTGTAATATTGTTTTTTTGCGTAGTTCTTAATAGTTCTGTTATTATACATAACTGTTCAGAACTGTTGAGAACAACAATATTACAAGGAAACAATAGAACTCTTATAATAAATTTTTCTTTATATACTTAGAGGACTATCTGAAGAGTATTTTGATTCAGAAAAAATTAGATATTAATTTTAAATTGGGTAATTTTGAAAAAAAGCTATCGAGTTCGTGATTGTTTTTTTCTTCTAAAAATACAAGAATGTCTATGCTTGCTTACTAGCCGCATGAAAAAATTAAGTCGTCCACAATAAGGCGTGTTAGCTCTAATATTTCACTGTGGGTTAGTTCTAGTTTTGCTTCCAATTTTTTGTACAATTGTTCATTTTTTACCAAAACAAGGTCTTTCACATTTTCTTCCTGGGAAAAAAAATTGTTTCAGTTGTTAGTAATAATATTTGTTACCGTGTACAAAATATATTTTACCGAGCTGTAAGTTCCTGTAGTGGGTGAAATTAGAAAGTCGATAAATTGAATGGAAGGTATTGATGTTCCGTTTTGTGTTGACTCAAGATCTAATACGCTTTTATTGTTTGACGGTTGTGGCATCAGCATAGATTTTAACGATTCCAATTTTTTACGAGGCCCGATTTTTATTTGCATTTCAGCAAAATCAACATTATTTAAGAAGATAAATGCATGCTCATCAATGAGTTGATCTAAATTTAAAATTCAAAAAATAGAAATTTTTTATGATTATCAATAGTAACGATAATTATTAATAAAAGCATCATAAGACTTTATTGCACTATTCAATTTATTGAAAGGTAAGGTAATTACTTGCCTCAAAGGTTCTTCGTAATACAGCAATTGATGCCTTGGTATTGAAACATAGCTTTCATTTTAGTATAAATTTTATTTAGGATAGGGATACTGGGAAGATATGTATTTAGGATGGGGCTATTTACTTAATGATACTGTTTAACACAAATATATTTGTCAGAATTATTTTGCAACGTGAACCAAATTGACAATGTTTTAAAATTTTTCAACGTACTCGTGTTTATGATTGAAAATTGGTTACTATCATCTACTTGATATGCATTTAATTCTTCAGAAAATCTTATTATTTTTAAAAAAGTACCATAAAAAATAATTTCTGTTTTTAATTGAACTATTTCTTTAATTTGAAAAAAACTTGGGAAAAAACTGATTTCATCCGTTAACTGTACAACGTAATTATTTTTATAATCAATTCCATTGATTTTTAGGTAAAATATTTTAGTGGGATCTTCAATCTTTGGACACAAATATAACAGTTTATCTTTGGACAAAAATTTGTCTAGTGTCATAATTTTAAAAGATATAATTTCAACATCAAAATCCAAATAAAATTGATTTGAAATATTGTTACTTTGAAAAATAGCCTGTCGATTACAGATACTTTTAGGAACATTAATGAAATTTTGGCTTAACGCGATCTGTTTCTTAATTGCCAAATGTTTTGCTTCAAATCGTAAACAAGAATATTCTAGAAGTGGGCCCTTTTTTAATATACTATCGGGATAATGCATAATGTGATGGTGCTTGTTAATGAAATTTTTTGTCGGAAAGAGTAACTTAAACTGATAGTGGTGTTGTTTAATGTAATAATCCAACTCCGCTATCATATGAGTATTTATGACTGGAGCGAAGCAAATCTCTAAAATGTTAAGCAGAAGTTTAATAAGAACCATATGCTCTTTTTCTGCTGTAAATATTGAAGGTAATATTATAAATGGTAGAGCCCTGAGGAGAACCCACGTTTGTAAAGCCTTTTGTTTAATGGTGTTGCTAGAGGATAAAATAATAGCCCTTGTAAAATTAGGACTAGGTTTATTTTTTGACTCTGTTGGTCCATACTTAAATAAATTTATTCTTTCATTTAAATCTTTAATCGTAAAATGCCCTTTTTCTATAACAAAATAATGAAGTATCAGTTTGATTTCCATGGCAACTATTCCTTCTAATAAGTCATGCATAATATCAAATACCATATTTTCGGCAGAATGAAAATATTTTGAACTGTTCAAACACGAGTTTTCTTTTAGTCCGTATTCTTTAGGTATATTATTTTTTTTAGTTATATTTTGTAGCTGCATATTATTTAAAGAAATAGTTCTAAATGGGAATGTATTCATAAAAGCACTTTTAAGTTCAGATTTGGGAATCATGCATGATCTGCAAAAATGCGTACAAGAGGGGCTCAAAAAACCAAGTATTTCATGAGAAGCTAGTGTATCACCAGTAAAGCTTACCAACGACCCCCTTAATGTGTACGTATCGCCTTCAGAAATGTTCACTTTGATTCCATTAGAACTTTCTAATAAACTAAGTTCTTCAATAAATGGTTTTAAAATAGGTGCAAATCCGTATTTTTTTATATCTATAGAGTATGCTACAGCCAGTAAATAAATATTTTTTAATGAGGAGTTCATAAATAATGGAAAATTTTGTATGGTAAAGTAAAACATTCCTAGTTTATGAGTACCCGTTTTAGAACCAATAGGGTTTACTACTTCTATATCATCGTAATATAAGATAATTCTGATAGAATTAGGATATACGCTAAAAAGTTTATGCCGGTTAAAAGTTTGTGTACTGGTAAACGACGAAAATGTATATTTAGTGTGACTGATTCGTTCAGAATCAATTAAGTTTTTTAAATTGGGATTTTTGACAACTAATTTTAATGTTTTTACCAATGAAATATATTGAAATGTTTCTTTAACCTCTTTTTCAATATCTATTCCATTTGCTGACCTTATCTCAATTCTGGACTCTAAACAATATTCGTGGCCTTTTATTATTTCTATTTCTTGGTCCATTATTTTATATTGTTTCTGTAATGAATTTGAATTTTTGTAAATACTTTGGATGTTATCAATTTCGGTTTTGATAAACAATTTTTCTTTGTCTAGAATATCTGCGGATTTTACTATATGATGGAGATATAGACTTATTTCTACGTTAATTTCGTCAAAACTTTTAAGCAAAAAATTAAAAAACGAATTGGTAATATTGGAATAACATCTAATTTGTCTTATCCGACAGTTTATATACTTTTGGAGTGATTGATTGTTATGGTTGGGGTTATCTGAAGTACAGTGTACAAAATCGTTTAACGATTCAAACTCTGTGGAATTTATTTTTTCGATTTGTGGCATTTCAACATCAGCAGTTGGGCCAACTAAATCATCAACCGTTTCATTTTCAAAATGTTTTCTCAATAAATGCCTTCGATAAATTCGGAAAGAAGAAAACGTGGAATTACAGTTTTTTTCATGACAAATGAAATTAAAAATACAATTAGATCGTTTGAATTTAAGTTTATGGTCAAATAAAAAATGCGGTTGCAAATTTGCAAATGGATTTAAGTGGGAACATAAACAGCATTTTATTTCTTTCATTATGCTATTTGGTTTGAACAAGTTTAAAAAAGGAAAGCTAAGTTTTATTCTTCAGAGGCGTTCAAATCAACTAGAAACACAAATCATTTGCATAATATTAGAACAGTATTAGAATAAAAAAATCATTTTAATTCTAAGTCCCTGTTAGGATTCTCACGTTTAGGGCATCTGTGGCACTATTCTGGCTTTCCCTGGGAACAGGGAATTGGGAAAAATATTTGAATAGAATTTTTGGCTAAATGATATTTTTCTAGCCTACTGCTGGATTTAATTGGGTGTAAATATTTTTGAAACAAAGATAAATTGGAAATTATTTTTCCCAATACAAATTTTTTGAAACAAAAAATTCCCAATAAACTTTATTTCGGAAATATTTGCACTCAACTAATTCCAACAGTAGACCAGAAAAACATAATTTAGACAAAAATGATATGAACATATTTTTCCCAATTTCATATTCCCAGGGAAAGCCTGAATAGTGGCATTGGTAACCAACTCGATGTATTCAATTTTGTATTATAGTATTTGCTTAATATTTTTTAATTTATTTAATTGACATGTTTAAAGTAACGTTAATATTTTATTGAATTATTATTAAAAGCGATGTTAAAACTTAATCGGAAATTGTATACACTCAGCATTTACAAAAATTGTATTACAATTCCTTACAATACAAAACATAC
This sequence comes from Nephrotoma appendiculata, assembly GCA_947310385.1. Taxonomy (NCBI): domain Eukaryota; kingdom Metazoa; phylum Arthropoda; class Insecta; order Diptera; family Tipulidae; genus Nephrotoma; species Nephrotoma appendiculata. The sequence continues at coordinate 318,299,080 of OX371224.1, forward strand.
AATAACACCTAAACATTATTTAAAAAAATATTCCGGTAGGAATACGTATCCGAGTAATCATTAAAATAAACGTACCATTATACCATAATTAAATTCAAAGAAGTTTGCGAGCCTCCATGAGTATTTTGGTGAGATCGGGAAAATAATCACTAAACTAATATAAATTCTAAAGGCTTACCTGATAAAATTGAAATCACATCTTCTGGAATTTCATTTTCTTTTAGAAAATTGCTTAATTCTGTTATATTCATTTTAATGTTAATACGAACAACAAATAACTTTTCTTAATAAATCAAATAATAATTATAAGGATCACTTTTTTTATTTTGATGTCACTTATTGAATAGTTGCTTAATACTGAAGAGTTCCTACGATAATTTGAAAATATATACAAAAAAAAACAGAAAAAAACTCGAATAACTGTTAATTTTACTAGATTCAAGCAATGTTTCAGTAACTTTACTAGAATTAACTGGATTTCTGGTAAAATTAACAATAACGATGTAAAAAAAAGATAAAAACCGTTTACATTCACTAGAATTCTCGTAAAATTCTAGTAAACTATTAAATTTTACTGGAATAGTACTAGAATTCAGGTAAATATTATTCTTGTAAGAGAGGCAGTATGAAATGCATAGTTATAAAGTGAGAACATTTTGAGTTATAAACTTTACTGCAGAGCATATAAATAAAAAAAATATTCGAATTTTACTAGATTTTTACTGGAATTCTGGTAATGTTAAATGTTATCGCTATTTGTTAATTTTTTATGGGGATAAATTTAATAGAACTCCCGTAAAATTTAATAGAAATCATATTTAATTCCAAAATAATATGGCGGAATTGGATTTTGCTAGAATTTTGCAAGAATTCATGTAAATTAAACTTTTAATGGAATTCTAGTAACAAAATTAACTTGATTTCTGGTGAAATTAACTAGACACTCCATTATAGAACCAAACAGAAATGATCTGGTAATTTTCTAGTATTTTTTTTACTAGATAACCACTAGAGTCCTAGTATAATAAACACAAGAACTAGAAATTAACTAGAACTTATTAAAATTCTGGTTTTAATTTTATTTTGACTGAAAATCTAGTATATTCACTTTAAAATTTAACTAGAAAACAAAATTTCCTTTTTTATTTACTAGAATTTGACTGGATTTTAACTGAAATAGTAATACCAGACCATCTAGTGGTCATTTACCAGATTTTATGTTTACCGTGTAGATTCTCAAATTCATTCAATTCTGCTAACAGTAATTTATTATTTTTATCCTTAATTTCACAATTTTAGTGATGCTTGTGTTAACAAATGTTTCGAACCGCTCCAACAGGTTTTTGCCTTTTGAGGGAAAATCTGTATCAAAATCAATTGCAATCTGAAACACAGTAAAAAAATATTTAGGTTAGGTTAAATAGCTCAACCAATATACGCGTGCATCTGATATGAACATACTTCCAACAATAACACCAACAATTTTCATTGTTAATTCATATTTAAATATGATTGAATCAATTTAAATTTACGGTGTGATTGTTGGATAACTATAGATTAGTATAATTTTATAAATTATGTATAGCGAATAAACAATAGTAGTGAATAAATTGTAAACTCCCATTATAAGTGGGAACTACGAACGATTTTAGGAAAATTAGTTGCCTTATACCGTTAACTATCTTGCCAGCAATTTTAAAATTTTAATTTGTATTAGTATTTACTATAAGAAACTAAGACATAACAAAAGTATAAATTACCAACTGATAGCCTAAATGATGTCTTTATAACGGCCAAGCATCCAAGAATTCCGCAATATTTTTATTGTTTGATGATTTGAACGAAGACATACGATTATTTGAAGTATCTCTCCATTTGTCGCATACCAAATTCCACGGCTCAAAATTATATTTCAGCCACCTCCTTTTTTTCCAAAAAATCATCTAGTAATGGACAAAATAAAATAGATAAATTCAGAAATATTCAAATAGTTAATAACAACTTGCCAGATGGAAGCGAATCAGGATATGATACTATAGGATATGATACTACAGGATATGACCGATATAGGTTACTATATCGGTCATATAATTTTCCTGCAGGTTTCTTTTTTCCACGACGAGGAGTGTAGTATTCAGTCTGTGAAGACAAAAATTCGAGTACATACAATCAAGAATCCTTCATTTGGCACCATTATCGATGAGGTAATGTGGAATGATAACTAACGATTGTAGTGAAAATATAAATCATACCGAATATTCCGTAGTGAACATGTTTGTAATTTTCTTTGATAGAACCTCAAAATCAGCACTTGTCAATTTGTAGTTTTTAGACATGTAGAGATCTATAATTGTGTGCACCAAGTATTTTCTATGTTTGTCATCAAGAGAGTTATTTTTCTTAAAGTAATCTACTACCAATCTTCCTTTAATGGTGTTATTTAAAATTTGGGAAACATCGTGGGAATCTCTCTCTGATTCTGTGCACTTAAAATTTGTAAAAAAAAAAAAATAATTAATGGAAATTATCAATTAATACAAAACAAAACATAATATTTTACCACTGATCATGCAGAGCTGATGCTGCTGAAATTTGACTAGAAGAGGGATGTTGCTCCTCGATCCATTTTACAACACGACTGTTTAATGATCTGGTTGCTTCCGAAACGGGTAACGGATTATTCTAAATGAAATATTGATATATGAGAGACAGCGAAATGCAATTTTCTTATTTTATTATAGTTTGTAATTATTTACCATTTCAATTCGCCATTTGCGGAGACTTGCTAGAAATATGATCTTTTCCCCTTTTGGATAGTTGTCAAAGAGATCATCGACGCCGTTTAAATCAATCACTTCTAAAGTTTTAATGGTGCATTCATGGGTGTCCGTAAGAAATTTGATGGTTTTTTGTGATAACCCCCAAGAAGAAACTAAGTTTTTAAATTCAATTATATTCGCTAGCTCGTCGTTGGCGGCTACTACAAGCAGATATTGACTGTTTTCACATGTGTAAGTAGTTGTAGATTCATTGAAATAATACCATCATCGCTAGAATTTGTATCAATAGGTTCCATTTTGAATATTCAAACACTATTATGATAAACGAATAATGAAAACAAATGAATTAATTCTATCGATTTGAGCTGTTAAATAGCTTCATTTAAACGAGGCAACTAAACGAATTTGGGATATACTTTGAAATTTTTAAATTAACACTTCAAACATAATCAAAATAACTAGGAATTTAATTGATGTAAAACAACAATTTGAATCACAAGCACATTTTCATGTAATATGTTATCAAGCACATAGAGTTTACTTGCACAATTATGTAAAAATCACTGCTTTACCACAAAATTTTAAATCAAATCAACACTTCTTACTAAAGTTAATGTAAAACAATATATACCTACCTGAACATTAAACAATACAATAGTTTAAAATATGTAATTTATCACTATAACTAATTTCACAAATGGTGTTAGTTTTTCCGTTTACCATATAAAAACTTCACGAGAATAAGATACAGAATACAACTTGATTCGAGAAGAACGCACTATTAAATAAAAATTGTGCAACGATAACGGTTAATAAAAAAAATAATAACTTAACCATTTGAAGTAAATCCGTAATCCTTTATTTTAAAGGTGTATATGTTTTATTTGCGAGAATTACCACTTATTTCAAATATTCGTATTCTTTGAAACAAAGTTTTTAATAATGATTTACGATAAAATCTTCCAGAATTTAAAACAAAGAATTATTTTATTTTGCAAATTACAAAATCCTTTCAATCAAACGATTTTCAATTTTTTGCCGCTAATTATTGCAAAATGGAAACCAAAGAATTTGTTTCTTTTGGAATAAATGACAATTAACTCTAAAAATTCTTTAAATCAAGGAAATATTTTTCAAAGGATTGATTTCTTTGAAATAAAAACTCAATTTTTTCTCAGTGTAATGTCACCGGGCCATTGTCATTTCAAGATATATGCAAAATGAATGGACAACAGTAACCAACATATAAATATGTATGCCTTGCACTCGGCTTCCTCGAAGACGACAATCACTGGGATGACATGCTTGCTATGAAGCAGCATTGGGCTGTACAGCAACACAAATTCGTCTACTATTCGTTATAGTGTTGACTACAAATTTTTCGGGACGAGCAGACACGTTATGAGTTAAGCACAAAGAGTCAATCACGATCTACCGATTACATTCAGCGACGCTATGTACAATGAATCATTGATTGCTATCGAGGATCTTTGCGTTGTCATTGCCCATTTAACACTCAGTCGTTTCGGCATGAGTTCGCCAAATCGAAGTGCATCTGATTTAATGGACACCGATGTGAATCGTGAACTGCAGTACGATACAACAGAAATGGCAGCGATTGTTACTCGCAATGTGCCACTACTGACTTATGAACAAAAAACCATTTACGACCGCATTATGCTGACAGTTTCGGCTCGGCAAGGTGGATTCTTTTTTGGGATGGACCACGTGGAATCATTTCGCCGAAGTACGATCAAATAATGGCATCGCTATGGTCATTGCATCATCTGGCATTGTAGCAACTTTATTGGATGGAGGCAGAACAGCTCATTCAGCATTTAAGCTGCCACTGAATATTAAAAATAACCCAGACGCAGTGTGTAACATAAAAAATTAATTGTCCAAGAGTGCAGAAACAATGCAAAATATCGTCTGGGATGAATGCACTATAGCTATTGAGCGGCACTCTGTTACTTGTTTCAGGTTATTTCAGAAAAACACTTCCCGTCATTCTACGTACAACGTCAGAGCCATCTATGATTTTGAAGAGCCGTAATATTAAAAAGTGAGCTTTCAGTAGAGGAGAAGCTTTTATTGAATTACTATAAGAAACCGTAGTAATTGGAAAATTTTTGAACATGAATTTATGAATAAAAAATTAAACAAATCATCTAAATTTTATTTTTATATTTTTAATAAACTATTCAAAGAACACATATTTGAAAATCAGCCATCATAATGTAGTATTTATTTGGTAAATTTAAACTAAAGCGGGGCATAAATTTATTAATTTTCTATAAAAATGAGCTTTCCGTTTAGTTGTGTAGGTTTATAAAGTAAGATAATAAAGGGTGCTGCCGCGGATTCCTCTTACACCCTATTTAAAATTTAGTTTTATAAAAATGTAACTTACATATTTGGTAAATTCTGGTCACATGCACCTCAGAATTTTTGAGATGAACGATGCACTTAATAGCAATCTAAACATTCTCCATTTATAACAAAATTAAAGAGAAAACGTGAGCTGAAACGAAATTTTATGAATCACCATGTAGAAACAATAATATTATTCATATAATAAAATTTTTACATCAAAATCTATTATTATTTTGTATACAAAAAATCAACGTTGTCATGGTTTTCTTAATTAAATATTATTACAAAACAGAACAAAACGTAAAAAAACTTCAATTTTATTCGATTGCAAAACCGAGCTTTCTGTAATTTGAAAAGCCGTTTACAGATGTCTCTGTAATAAATTTACTTGAAATTACAGAAAAGTGTAAAATAATTAAATAACTATTTGCGAAAATAAACCATTATTATTGTAAGTTAAGCGCGAAATCTTTAATATAATAATTTACCATAATTAATAAAACTCAAAACAATTATAATTTTTATTTATAAAACGGATGGCATAAATAACGCTTTTCATCGCAAAATATTTATCATCGTAGTTGCTGCGCGCTGAAAAACAATAATAGAAAAATGTCACATTTTTCCAAATTTTTTCTTTTCTTATTTCAATTCGCTCGTTTTCGGTTATTTTCAGTTTCAGGAGATTTCAATAATCTATTGAACCAGGCAGTATACCTAATAAATTGTTAAATTTTAGTTAACAAACGTTTAGGTTTTAATATTTAGCTTTAATTTATACTTAGCGACATCTTTTGATTGGTTTTTTATTGCGAAAAGCTCTATAATATAGTGTTTTTATTTTATGAAGCTCCAGTTTGTTTATACTACAGGATGAAACAATGTAGGCTGCAAATTTGTTGCGATGAAAAATCAAATTTTTAACAAATAACGGAAAAAGAGTGTTCGAGGTTTGTTCATCAACAATGTTGTAATAGAATCCAGAGCACAATAAACTCTATATTACATAGCTACTCAAAAAGCATTTTTTAACAAAAGTTTGTTTTGGGAAAGAAATGCTGAAATTTTTGATGGAACACTCTATATTAATTTCTTACATATACATGTAAACAAATTCTTATTTCTACAATAAAAAAAAAATTTTGTGGTAGACTAATTTAAATATTTTTGCGTTAATTCGACATAATATGACTCAATTTTAAAATATGGTTTTCCTGAATAATGAACTAACCTTCAAATTAAAAATTGAAACGAAACATTAATGTTTTTATATAGAAAAAAAGCTTCTAAAAAAATATTAAAATACACTGATTGGTATGAAAAAGAACAAAAAGCTTCTCCTCTATGGAAAGCTCATGGAAAAAAATGGCGGAATGTTACGGCTCTTATATTAAGGAGGCTCTGACAACGTACGCTGGTGATAACAACGCTTGCTTGAAATCATCGCCACTGTGGCGTTATGTTGAAAAAGTTCAGCTAAAAACAAACATGCGCATTCAAATGCTACAAGATCCATAAACACGAACCAATTGTTAGATATCGGTGATGGAAAAGTTGCTGTCTATGAAAATACTAGATGCATAAAATATGCCCACAAATTTCTATACAATCGTTGATTGGCAAAATGCTCTTATTGACCGCATATTTCCCGATGTACGTACACAATACATTAAATGGCTCTTTCTGCCAGCGTGGCTGGCAGAAAGAGCCATTTTGGCAGCAATAAATGTGGACGTTGTAACGCATACGTTTGCGTTACTAGTTTACAAACTCTGACCGACCGATCCATTTACGAACATTAAAACTGGATTTGTTATTATCCATGGGTTTTGTCTTTTTTTTACGAGAGAGACAAAACGAATTTGAAAAATTTGTTCGTTGACGTTGGATTAAAAAAGCGATCAGTTGTGGATTACATTCGGACATATCAATTTCAAATAAAATATAGATGATATGTACTTGTGCTTTTAAAACAAAATAAGTTAATATTAATTAAAATATAGGTTAAATTCATTTATAAAATGTGAACTATATAAACTATGTATATTAGTAGAATTTATAAATGATAGCCTAATGAATAACTAAAAGTAACGAAACGTGTATGTGAAAATTAAAAATTTGTGTCAAAGAATAAACTGTACCAAAAACAAATACGCAATGTGCGGGAAAAAAAATGAACATTAAAAATTACCATAAAAAATTAATACTAAGCTAAAAACTTTAAGTTGGGCATAATTTGTGCAATTTATTATTTGCGGAAGTGTTCATAATAGTTTTCGTAAAAGTAAAATAAATAATCCACAAAAATAATAAATTTAAAATATTAAGTTAAAAAGAAATATAAAATATAAGCATACAGTTATTGCCCGTACTGCATACAAAACGCGGTATAAAAACTCGAGTGCCTAGAACAGTACACCTGTGTCGTACCGTATTAATCATTCCTAATAATAAGTTTAATATTTATGATAAACTATACAAATTAATAATATATAAAATAATACAAATAGTAAAATAAATAAAATAATACTAATGTGCAGGCATTAACAAAATCACGAACACGTAACCTAAATCGCATGGTTAAAAATTGTTTATACGTTTATAGAAATATTCTAAATTGCTACGAATATACGATTAATACATCTATAAATTATACGACGACCGTCATCATTCAATAACGGGTCTTCGATAGATTCCACGGATTCATTCGCTATTTAATTTATTTTTATATATTTTTTTTTATCTTATATTATATTTTAATTCATGAATATTTGTTTTTATATATATATTTTTTTTTCTTATTCTTATTATATCAATTACATATAATTTTGGGTTTCCGGTGTTAATAATTAGTTATTTCAACGTTATTTTTTTTTGTTTTGAAATCGGTTATAATTTTATAAATAATTTATTATTACATCCGAAATTATGACGTCATTAGCATTTAAGTTTATTTTCATTGACCATAAGTAAATACCATATATATTTTATTATAAATTTATACCGTGATACAGAAATTCACAGAATTGAGATGTTCTAAAATTATTATTATATATTTTTTTTTTTTTAATTTTTTTCATTTTACAAATGTTCCACAATACAAATTTTTCGAATCAAATTTTATTTTATTTTTTTTTTTATTTACGATTTGTTTGACTCCGCTGCTATGTTCATTCGCTTCTTTCTATGAAAAGTGTTTTTGTTTCAGAATGAGTTAATAGCAAAATGAAGGTAGGCATGTGGTTTCAGGTGGGTTTCGAATCACTTCCCATTTTCATCCAAGTTTAGTAGAAAATTCCTTTCCTTCCCTCTTCCTAAATTTCCTCTTATTTCCATTAGTTGTTATCCATTAAAACTAGGCACGGTCAGGACCAAGTAATTAGATGGATAGTTGTAAACAATAAAAAAAAGCGGTCTAGCAAGATGGTGTCACAGCTTAAAAACCCCACCCCCTCACCCTGAGTATTTAGCCGCGCAGAGTATGACCGCTCAAGTTATGTGACCCTATGATAATAAATTTCTGATGACGAAAGGACATACGTGAAACCTTAACATTTTAATCAATGATAGGGAATATAAATGATCCCTCAAACATTTCGTTACAACGTCGACGATTTAAACTTCAAGATACAGCAGTCGTTATCAGGCAACTGATAACAGGCCGTTCGCACATTAGTTTCGCTCTCAAAATTATTCGATGTTCACGCGATTCACAATCACAAAAAACCCTTAGTATCAATGCACAGACAACAGATGGCAATGCCACCAGTAAAATTCACTAATTATTCGATGATAACGAAATTAAAAATCAAAATTAAATAAGAAATAATGTTATGACCCCACAATCGCCTAATCGAAAATATTAAATACTCTTCTATTTGTTTAATTTTTTTTTCTTATAAATTAATTCTTTATTGTTATATTTACATAATTAATTTTTATTTTTTTTAAATACCAATTATTTAGAACATAGCCTTAATTTGAACGAAAACAAGGGCTACTATAACTAAAACTGTCGAAACAATCACTGAACTAGCTCCATCATCATCGCCGCCGCCACCACCTTGTATAAGGGTGTCTAATGTTGGTTGAATCGTGGCACCTGCTTCTTTGTTCCAAACAATATTTTGTTCGGCTGTTGTAGTATATGCAGGGAAATTGTTATTTACATCCAAAGTTTGGTACAGTGTCATCAAATCTTTTAGCTAAAAATATTTTTTTTTTGTTAATCGTGCTAATTTAACTAATAAAATGTTGTTAAATAAACTTACTTCTGAAACTGTCGATTCAGTTGATGTTCTACTAGCCAATGTACTAAAAACTGTCGTTATTCCATGTGCCCATCTAAAACCGATGTTATTTTATTTACAAACCATCAAAATAAAATAAAAATTTTATATAACTTACATTTTCTTAATAGTGTCAGCTTCGGTCCTCATAATTTCTAGGATACGTTTCAATCCGCTTACTTTACTAGTTGCAATTGTTGTTAGAATTGTGTTCCTTTCCGTAATACTATAATTAATTGTAACGTCAGAGAACACTGTATTATTTTCTGTTAATAGTGAATCCAATAAAAGTTGAATATTTTCGTTCGAATTGGTAAGACCAAATCCAGCGATATATGTTGAACGATCTTCTGCCGTCGTACTTGCCATTATTTCTTTCCATTTTTGTAAAAACTGTGCATTGTTGACAGTACGTAAACCATTTTGTATAATGGCCGGTTTCAAATAAGACGAAACAGCGAGTGATTTTGTTGAATCGGCTGTTAATGCGGCAGCTGTATCCTCGAGACATTTACTGTAGCCGACGCTACACATAAAGTTGACTAAATTGTATCTGGTAAGGACGTCGTGATACTCGTCAGTATCTTTTTCATTTATTGTGTAGTAATTGTATGCCGCCGTTCCTGCATTTATGCCCAATTGCAATAGTTTTGAATAGCTCGTTGATTCTAACATCATTTGTTGTACAAAAGTAAAATCGTTTATGAACGGAGTCCAGGTAAAGTAGCTGGTTTCGTGTTTCATCATGTTTGCAGCTAAACGTAATGGTATATCGTAGCTCAATTGATTTGCGCGGGCAATATTCATGGCGTCACCTAATAATTGAGCCCGATTCAAATAATGTATTTTCATAGCGTTTGCCTCTTGCGCTACATAGTTAATGATTGCATCCCAGTTTTCGGTATTATACGTTACGCGATAGTAGCCTGTTAATTTTTTATTGAATACTAACCAATTGGCTCCACTCAAATCTCTGGATGTTGTGGGATTTATGGTTTGTAACGAAGTTGTTAACCAACCGTGTGGTGATGTATCTTCATTAGCTGCGTCGCTTAATTCTTCGTCTGTGATAAAATTGTACGGAATGGTCCAAATCAAATTTCTTGGAGACGTCTGCGAATCGATAAGGAACGCTTTTTGTTCTAACGTGATTGCTTTCGTTGTTGCGTTAAATGTGACACTAAGTAATGGGTAGCCTGCTTGAGTAGTCCATGGACCAAACACAGAATTAACGGTTAATGTAGATGGAATAGCTCCACCTACTACTTTCTGAATAGCATTAAAGAGATGATCGGAATTCGCTGCTTTCTCTCCCCGTTCCGTCAAGTATTCTGTCAAACCGGCTTTAAATACGTCTTCACCGATCGCGTGCATAATCATTCCAAGTACACAACCCGCTAAAATAGTGTAAAAAATATTTAGTTTTTTTTCATAATATTAAAAAAAGTATTCACAACTATTACATTTATCATAAGCAATGCTGTCAAATAATCGTGAAATTTCGATTGGACTGAACGCGTCATACGTCATCGGACGAGTTGTTGATCTCGAATCGGTAATAAGTACACGCTGGCAAACCTGAATTGCAAATGTATCCAAGGATCTAAACTGTGGATACTCGATTTCATTAATTAGATACGAAAATAGGGTAGCAAAACCTTCATTCAACCAAATATAATTCCACCATTCGGGTGATACAAGATCCCCAAACCATTGATGGGCAAATTCATGCGCTACGATCCTTGTAATTCGATCCTGTTGATTGTATGGCGAGTCCGCTGAGTAATAGAATTGGCTCTCCCTGTTACAAATTTATGATAATAATATTTAATTAATATTTAGATTGTGAAATTGATTCAGAAATGGTTACTTACGCGTATGTGACTAGACCCCAGTTTTCCATGGCACCAGCAGCAAAATCGGGAATAGCAATTTGATCCATTTTTGGTACGGTGTCAAAATAGTTCACACCTAAATACGTATCTAATGCCTTTAATATTTTAACGCCAGCTTCCAGTGTAAAATTGAGTTGATTTCGTCTGGCTTCTGGACCATAAACTCTATGATATACATTGACATTGTCGGGTAGAAGCATATTTGCGACGAAGTCGAAATCCGAAACTACATAAGCAATTAAATATGTCGACATTTTGGGTGTCGTATCAAAGATTGTTGTTGTGTATGCTCCATCGGGAATTGAATCTTTCTCTGGCATATTCGAAATGGCATTATACGTTGAACCATGTTTTATTTGTATGTTGAATGTTGCTTTTAGTGCTGGTTCATCGTAGCAGGGGAAACCATGTCGAGCATCCGTCGATTCAAATTGAGTTGCAGCCAACCACCTTAGAACGATAACGATATATTTATGTTGCACGACACTATCGTAACACTTTAATAATACTTACGTTACTTGATTATTTGACTTAGTGTAAGATGATCGATAAAAGCCAGCGTCAGATTGTCCGTTTCCTGCCTTCGTTCCCCGTAGCACACCTTTGTAATTAATCTCAAGTTTATAATAATCACCTTTAGTTAATGATACACTTTTCAACGGGATTATTAAAAATTCGGTTGTTGTGTTGTATTCCAAATTATTTAGTGGCCAAGAAAACCCGGAGTCAACAAATTCGTTATTAACCATAGTCACGTCCATTAAGGTGGTGGTAAGTATTGTCAATTCTCGGTGGTGGATCACGATATGATTTACATCCTCTAACGCTTGTAAATATATCTTAACGTTACCAGTGAAATCAAATATTCCTTGATCTATATCCGTTGTAATCGCAACGTCGTAATGAATTGGTACCGTATCCCGTGGTAAGATGTAACTGTTTATATTGGGTCCATTATCTTCATCATCAAACATAGCGTTTAATGTCGCTCCAATCGTAGAACCTGCTGAAGAATGCCATGCTAAGTTTTGTTGGGCTGTTGTATTATAACCGTTGAAACGATTTTGAGGGTCCTGTGCTTGGTACAGCGTCATCAACTCTCTAAGCTGAGCAAGTGTTGCTTCAGTTGATGTTCTTGAAGCTAACGTGCTAAACAGGGTTACAATATTGTTTCCAAATCTAAAATTAAATTAATATTAATATAGTTTACGAATTACGAATTAATCAATTTAACACGATCAAATACTTACATTGCTTTAACGGTCTCAGCCTCAGATTTCAAAAGTTCTAGAACGCGCCGGAATCCACTTACTTTGCTTGACGCAATTGTTGTTAAAATAGTAGTTCTTTCCGATATGCTATAGTTAATAGTTACACCATCATATTTCTGATTATTTTGGGTCAACACTGAACCAAATAGATGATTAATATGTTCAAGATGATTAGTAAAACCAAATCCGGATATAAATGTTGAACGATCGGCTGCATAATTAGCATTCGACATTATGGCCTTCCATACTTGTAGGAATAGTTCGTTATCTGCACCGCGTAATCCATTTTGTAGAAGTGCCGGTTTTAAATAGGAAGAGACGGATAGCATTCCATCCATATACTTATTTAAAGCATCAGTTGTATCTTCGTGACATTTTGTGTAGCCAACTTTGCACATAAAGTTTACTAAATTGTATCTGGCAATGACGTCATAATGTGTATCAGATGTTCTTTCGTCTATAGTCAAATAGTTGTATCCTGTTGGTGATATTTCAACTGCTAATTTTAATAGTTTTGGATAGTATGACGTATCGAAAACCAACGGTTCGATATAATTGAAATCATTTATGAACGGAGTCCAGGTAAAGTAGCTGGTTTCGTGTTTCATCATATTTCGCGCTAAACGTAATGGTATATCGTAGCTTAAGCGATTGGCACGCGCAATATTCATGCCGTCACCTAATAATTGAGCTCGATTTAAATAGTGTATTTTCATTGCGTTTTCAGATTGCGCCACATAGTTAATAATAGCATCCCAATTATCTTTGTTGTACGTAACACGATAGTAACCAGTTAACTTTTTGTTAAATATAGCAAAATTTGCTGAACTCCAATTTCTTGCTGCAGACGGATTTATTGTCTCCGATCTACTAACTAACCAACCATCTGTGGTTGTATCGCTATTAAATGCATCGCTCAGTTCAACATCGGTGACAAAATTGTACGGAATGGTCCAAATTAAATTTTGTTCATCAGTAGGCGAATCAAGTAGGAACGCTTCTTGTTCTAATGTGATCGCTTTGGTAGTTGAATCGAATCCTACTTTTAGTATTGGGTAACCTTTTTGAGTTGTCCAAGGCTCAAACACAGAACTAACCGTTAATGAGGAAGGCATAACACTTGCGGCTTTTTCCTGTAAAGCACTGAACAGATCGTCAGAATTCGCTGCTTTTAGTCCTCGCTCCGTCAAGTAATGTGTCAAACCGTCTCTAAATACTTCTTCTCCTAACGCATGCATTATCATTGCGATAACACAACCAGCTAAAATATACAGATTTAGTATTATTACGAATATAAAAAAAATAATTAATTAAATTACATTTGTCATACGCAATTGAATCAAATAATCTGTCAATTTCATTTTGACTAAAGGCGGGATATGTCATTGGACGAGTTGTTGATCGTGAATCAGTAATAAAAATACGTTGACACACCTGGATTGTGAAATAATCGAGTGCCTGGTATTCTGGATAAACAATATTTGGTATTAAATATTCAAATAGTGTAGCAAAACCTTCATTTAACCAAATGTAATTCCACCATTCGGGTGACACGAGATTTCCAAACCATTGATGGCCAAATTCGTGGGCAACGATCTTCGAAATTCGATCTTTTTGAGTAAACGGCGATGATGGTGACAAATAAAATGCACTTTCACTGTTTTAATAAAATAAATTACAAATCAAGTTTCCTCAAGTTAACAGACAGTTTCATAACAGTTATACTTACGCGTATGTAACGAGACCCCAGTTTTCCATGGCACCAGCAGCGAAATCGGGAATACCAATTTGATCCATTTTAGGTACTGTTGCAATATAATTGACATTTAAATATTCATCTAATCCTTTTAATATTTTAACACCAGCTTCTAATGTAAAATGAAGCTGATCCTTTCTGGCTGGAATGCCAAAAACACGATGATGCACCTCATCTATTGTGGGTTCCGATTCGATATATGCGAAATCTGATACAACGTAAGCAATTAAATATGTCGACATTATGGGCGTTTCGGCAAAGACTGTTGTTGTATGACTTTCAGTTGTATCATTGCTTATCTGTGGCATATTTGAAATAGCCCTATACGTTGAACCATGTTTTATTTGTATATTGAAAGTAGCTTTAAGTGCTGGCTCATCGTAACAGGGGAACCCGTGCCGAGCGTCAGTCGATTCAAATTGTGTTGTAGCCAGCCATCTATAATTATTAATTTTAATAAAAAAAAATCATTATTTTTCCTCCATAATTTTGTTCATATATTTACACTTTGCCTCCGCTTTGCGTCGAACGTTTAAAATTATTCAACTCGCATTAAAAATAAATAATAACGCGGTATATGAAAGTTTTAATGTCATCTGAAACGGTTTACTAGTTCAAAAAGGTTTCCTTTAACCTGCGAACCACGCAAAACGAAGGCATCATGTAGTTGTTACATCACGGTCCCGTGATAACCAAATTAAAAAAAATGTATCCTAGCAATGCACCTGGAGTACCAGTTAATACTGCTTGATACGTCACAAATTTATGCTGAGTTTCTTTTCTAGACTGCCGATGGCAATAATATTCGTAAACAGTTCTTGAGTTGACATAATGAATTAATTTTCACCTCTAGTTTTTAATTAATATTAATGTAGAATTTATTGTTTTTTCACCGTGATTGACGTTTCACGTAAAAAGAATATTATACAATAATGTTTTATAATTTATTTGCTTAGACGGCCATCTATACTCAAAGATTGGAACCGTGGACATAAAATGACGTCCTATAGCAAAATTTTTAAAGCAATGAGGCCAAATATATATAGTACATATATAATACAGCTGAAATTCTCTAGCTCAGGCAGTCGATAATGCAAATTTTAAATATCATTCTAAGTATAATGGACGGAAAAGTCGGTAAAGAAGAATTATTTCAATAGCCAACCAAACAGTATCGATAAACAAATTTAAATATTAATTTTGTTTAATGGAAATTTCGACGAAGAAGGTCTATTAAAATAGCCAGTAGAAAATGGAATAGTCGATATATAGATTTAGCGTAAGAGAGTAATTCATAATAACCCAGCAAAAATTGGAATCGTTACAAAATTTCGATGGGGGGTTCAACATTTTACCAACTGTTCATGGAAGACTAATTGAAGTAGACCGGACCTGCGGAAAATAGTTTAGTGTGGATGGGGATGAGCTAAGAAGTAAAAATGGTAGAATTTCGAGATTTTTTCATCTTATAATGATAAAATTGTCCCAAAATTTCGTGTAAATTTTCTTAGATTTCGATTCGAATCGAATAATCGTATAGTGACTGAAGAAACTTTGTTCGCAGTTGCCATTATAAAATTTAAAAAAAATCAGAAAATTTAAATGTTTTATGAAGTAGTCGGAGTGAGTATAAAAACCAACTAGTAAAATCTTTGAAGCCAGAGCATTTTATTTGTATAAAATGAGAAAATTCAATTTGTATGACATTTTGTGAAAATCTATGTTTCATCGAATACTCTGCCTCAAATAGTTGATTGTTAACCAACTGGAAAAATCTTGAACTTCAAACCATTTTACTATAATAAAATGTGAACAATTTAAATTATACTCACTCATACTATTCAGACTACCCATACAGAAAATTAAATTTTATTTTTGACGATTATTATTAAAGCGCTTCCAGACAAAAGCATTCTGAAGTTAGAAAGTTAATTATAAAGGATACTTTCCATACGCTGGCAGAAATAGATAAGCTATAAAAACGTAGAGAACTAACGCCACAAGATCCACATGTCGCCAAACAACAACGAACTGCGGTAAGTGGTAAAACGATCAGATAGAAGACGCATAAGGTTGCACACCTCAGTGATAAATCGTACAGGAAAAATCAATTTAGATAAAGATTTAAATTTAAGTGGCATAAAATTTTCAAAGAATTCTCTGGTGATCATATCCAATAAAGTCAGTGAGAAGTTATAGATTAAAAACTGTAACTTATAGTATAACATTTGTAACAAAAATATTACAACAGTTGACTGGTCGAGATTCTTTTTTAACTTTTAATTACAAACAAAATGTGGAAGATGTGTGTGTTTGTGTGTGTGTTTGCAAAATACAGCCTTCAAAAAAATAACGGTCATACACCGCAGTACAAAAACTATGAAGATTTTAATCACAATCAGGAAAAAAAGTAACTACAAGTGCTACATGGAGCGTGTGCTGCAGAGAAGCCCTCATTTTGTAGGTTTATAAGACCTCCGCAAATTACTTCAGACAGCATATCTAATTATTGACAGTAAAGAATATTGCCACCACGAATATTACATTTTTCTTCATGCAGTGGACGTCCCTTAAGCTAGCAGAACCCATTCAGCACAACAATACAAGATAGTATGGATAATAGTAGGCTATTAATAGGCTAATTAAATGCCCTATTTATTTTTTTTTTTGCTCGTTCTAGAAAAAGTATAAGCTTAGGTTAGCAGAACCCAAATCGAAAACCGGACCAAAAACGAAATTAGAACGCAAAACAAGATCAATACATACAAATAATTTTAGGCTCATTATGGCATAATTCCCCATTAAAAAAATTTGGGCTCCACTCGTTTTTGCCAAACTTCAGTTTATTTAATCTAAAGCTAGCATCAGAACCCAAATTGAAAATGGAGTGTATTTCAAAATTCCTTGAAGTGGAGCCCAAAATGTTAAATGGGGCATTCGATTACGCTATAATGAGCCTAAAATTATTTGTATGTAAATCGATCTTGTTTTGCGTTCTAATTTCGGTTTTGGTCTGATTTTCGATTTGGTTTCTGCTAGCTTTGAAGCGATAAAGCCTCACACTTTTTCTAGAACGAGCAGAATAAAAAAATTTAAATAGGGCATTTAATGAGCCTAAAATTAACTTTTCATTTTTCATTTGTTTTAAAATCATTTTTTGATATGGGTTCTTTCTACAGCTAGCAGAACCCGTGTTTTAGTTGGAAGGGATGGAGCCCAAAATTTTTAATTAAATAGAACATATTTTAATTAGTCTATTATTAGCCTAAAATTATCCATACTATCTTGTAATGTTCTGCTGTATGTGTTCTGCTGGGGACGTCACAGCGGATATATTTAGGGCGACCCATTTTTATGTGGGGGGAAATCTTCTGTCTTTTTTTCTATCGGGCTGAGGGCTAAAAATATTCGTTTCGATTAGAAACAACCTCATGCAAAATTTCAGGTCAATCGGACCACGTTTAGGGGTCGCTCAAATTCGTTTTTTGCAACAAAAGCACTAAAACGACCCTTAGTAACGTTTCTTCCTCCCTTGCACTTCAGCTCGTTTAAGTAATGCCGGTTTTATATTTTCTAAGTATTTTTGAGTATGCCGAATCCAATGAAATGATAAAAAAAACGTGGTTGGCGTAGTAGAAAATTTATTTTCGGGCTGTTTCTTTCAAAAAATTGAAATTCGTGAGTTTCGGATAATTTTTAAAACAGTACCTATCATGTTTTACTAAATGTAAATAATTGTGGCTATAGAGCAAATAATAACGAAAAAATGAGTCATTACACGTCAACAGAACTAAAAAATTAACAATTTTATAGTTGAAAAACGCCCGAAAGGTCCTTTTGCCATGCATACGTATTTGCGAGAACACATATGTATTTTTAAGTGGACTTATACTTTTTAAGTGTATCTCTGAAAATAGGATCAGTTTAGTTTCGAATAACTATTCTTTTAGAAGTTAAATCAGCAACATCGTTATCCGAATAATAAAATAAGTTTTATAAAATATTAATTGATTTTTGTTTTTGAGTTTTAAGTTTGAAAATTTCATTAGTTTTTCAACAAGTGTCGGACATATTTTGTACAAAATAAGGTACAGGCCACATGTTGGTTGATTGGTAAGTTTTGTCACTTAGTATTTTAATCTCATGTGTGATATTTTTAGTTATATCATTTCATAGGTGAACCTATTGAAAATCTACAAAAAGATAATCTGCCAAGGAAACGAGACGTAATTAAACGATTCCTTCACAAGCTGACAAATACTAGTATAAGTATGCAAGCTAGCACTGTTGCTGATGAGCTAGCTACCATTTTGCAGAAGTTTGGTATTTGTCATCAGGAAAAGAGGAATTTTATTAGAAAAATCATTAAATTACATGAAGCATATCGGAATCTCAAAAAAAATATTATCAGATAAAGTGAAACTGAAACAAGTAAAAGAGAAGATTTCTTACAAGCTGGATGGAAACTTTTTGACATTGGTCATGGTCTTAATATGGAAAAAGCAGAAGATCCGTCAAAGTTGTGGTTTCTCGAGCAACAACGAAATATTGAATCAATGGAGTACAATTCCACTTTGGCGATTAATGATCCACAACCTTCAACAAGTAGATCTCAAGAAACAGACATAGACCTAATCATTTCAGACACCAGTTCACTTACATTGTCTTCTAGCGGCAGTGAAATCAAACACCACTATAGAAAAGTAACCAAAGCAAACAGAATATTCCGCTTCATCTCAATCATCGCTACAAATGAAGAACGTCACTGCAAATGCATTAAGTCATGATTTAGAATAAATTGCAGTTTCCAAAGAGACCATACGTCGCCATCGGCAACGGCTCAGGAAGGAAATCAGTGATGAAATATTTTAGTCTTTCAGTCCTGATTCGATTCTAACCGTACATTGGGATTATAGTATCCGGTTATGGTATCCACTAAATTGTTGGGAGTTCCAATGAATACACATGGAACAGGCATAGAGCAGTGTAAAATGGTATATAAAATGCTTGAAGACTGAAATATAACAGAAAATATTAAAGGATTGTGCATACAACGGTCAGAACCGTCGGTATGCTAAATGAAGCCTGCAGACTTCTTGAAAAAAGACTTGGCAGAAATTTATTGTGGTTTGCTTGCAAACATCATATATATGAATTGATTGTATCTGCTGTTTTTAGTAGCTTGTAAAACGAAGTATCAAGTGCTAAAAGAGCTAGCTGCATATAGTAATATCAATCCAACGGTATCATTAGTTACATTGAAAAGTTTTTCTAACCATTTATGGTATTTAAGTGATACTTTCATAGCTCTTTCATTTTTTAATGAGGATCTAGACAGTAAAAAATGGCAATGGTTCGAAAGTTAGAAGAAGAAAATAAATATAAAGTTTTACATTTGAACCGTTGAAAGGAACCGTACCTGAGAATGTGGAATTTGGCCAAATAGAAGATTTTGTATCAAGAAATACAAAGCAGTTTTTTGAAATTTTGTTTGGAGCGATGCCAAATTTTATTCAAAAACACCCTAATACATAAAAGGATGACATGGAATATATAAAAATGGAGGAAATTGTAAGAAAATTTCAAATATTAAATGATGTTGCTGAAAGAAGAATTGGACTCATTAAAAACTATAACTCGATTTTAACGCATCAGGAGAAATACAAGCAGTAAGTATCTGCTACAAGTTGTAGAAGATCACTATAAGAGAATTCCTTTAGTAACAAAAACAAATACTAAGGCTGCTATGCAACAGAAAAACTAGTAAAAATATCAAATATAAAAATATGTAATTAATGAAATGTGTTTCTATTTTGACCCTAAGTGACGTTTTTTCCTCCATTTCACTTCAGCTCGTTCAAATAATGTCAGTTTAATATTTTCTAAGCATTTTTGAGTATGCCGAATCTAATGAAATTTTAAAAAAAGGTAGTTAACCTAGTAGAGAATTAGTTTTCGGGCGGTTTCTTTCAAAAAATTGAAACTCGTGAGTTGCAGCTAATTTTTAAAATAGTACCTACATAATGGTCCCAATTGTGACCTAGATTAAAATGAGAACCTTGTTCGTAATCGGTGTATTATCAGGATGTAAAAACCTACAAGTAGATGAATGTGAGGAAGAGAAAATTAAACTGATCAGCTCAGTACAAGTTTAAGCATCATTCTATCAGATCTGTATTCAAATCAAAGGCTTTTAAACCTTGTCATCTAGCGGATTGCTTTAGAAAAAGGAATTCACAACGATAAAAAAGAAATTACATATTATCAAAAGTTCGTCCGTGAATTTAATTTGTTAGAGATTTTTTTTTCGGCTTTTCGGGCAAACTATTGTATTATTTTTAATGGACACCCATACAATGTTTACGACTTTTTTAGTCGGCGATTTGGTAACAATATTTCTACAATACAAAACAGGCCATTTGCTAACAATATTTCTACCACAAAAGTAGAAAAAAACGCACTCCCCCTATTTTTAGCTCCACTGCACTTGTGTACATAGGGGGGGCTAAAAATTGGGGGGAGTGCGTTTTTTCTATTTTTGTGGTAGAAATATTGTTAGTAAATGGCCTCTTTGTTTTCTACAACTAAAAAAGTCGTAAACATTGTATGCCGAAAAAAATCTCAAAAAACCAAGTTATCTTGTAACTTCTCTACTGCTCAGAAAAATGGCTTTATCGGAAATTATAACGATTTGAGAAAAATTGATATGGTAATCAAAAGTGTCCACTGTACTGAAACAAGTCTGATTCTAAGATTTTACGATAATTTTTAATGGCAGGGGTTTCATTCAGAAATGACGTGTGTCTTTTTTCATTAGACAGACGTAGGCGATTTCCAAACCAAAAAACTCTGAGGTTTGAGCAAAAATTTCTATGATTTGTAGATGACTTTACTCATATTTTTCGTAATATTTCGAATTTTGTACCGGTCTCCAGTTATATATTATAGTCACTGTATTTTAAAAATAATATAATTCGAGCAAAATTGGTACCAGTGGTACTTGTTATATTTAAAAAGTTCTGACGTCCTTGTTATAAAGAATTTGCGATAGGGAAACATTTATTCACCACTTTTTTTAATTCACCACAGTTATTTATTATAAAAAAAATTTAATTCCCTTTCATCCAGATATCTCGTATTTTGTATATTAAGGCGTCACTTAAAATTTAAATTAAAACATATTGACTTTTAGGTGTCTCATAGACCTAATGGTGGTGTCGAAAGTCCGGATGAATAAAGGCAATCGAAAATTTAATTCACCACTCTCATTTAAAATTCACCACGGTAATTTATAATCAGTAATTTTTTTTAGTACTTACATGCGTTCATTATTTGCATTCATGTATGATGAACGATAGAATCCAGCATTATTCGTACGTAGAGTACCCGTATAGTCAATTTCAAGTTTATAAACCTTGCCTTGCGTCAGAGTAAAACCTTCTAGTGGTATCGTAAGGAACTCATTAGTTGAGTTGTATTCCAACGCTTTTAATGGCAAGCTAAAACCGATATCAACATAGTCTTCATCGACCAATTCTACTTCAAATAATGCAGTGGAACCAATTTGTAATTGTTTTTGATGGATTACAATACGATCTACATCAGTTGCAACTGCCTCTAGGTAAATTTTAACATTACCAGTAAAGTTGAATATTGCCTGATCGATATCGGTTGCAAGTGCAACATCGTATCTTATGGGTCTGGTATCCCGTGGCAAAATAAAATTGCTTTCGGTGGGTCCAGTTGGTCCATCGTCATAAATAGTGTCTAATACCGGTTTGATTGTGGAACCAGCTGCCTCTTGCCAAGCAATATTTTGTTTCGCTGTTGTAGTGTAAGTATAGAAATTGGAATTTAAATCATTAGCCCGGTAAATTACCATCAGCTGCTTAAGCTAAAAAAATAAATATAAATTAAAATTATTTATTGAAAAATTTAATTTATCAAAAATTTCATCATACTTCTTCAAGGTGCGCTGCACTTGATGTTCGGCTTGCTAAAGTGCTAAGAACTGTCACGATATTGTTTCCGAATCTAGAATAAAAAAAATATTTAAAACATCAATGAATAAATTTTATAAATTATGATAACTTACATTTTTTTAATGGTTTCAGCATGCGTTCTTAAAAGTATTAGGACACTTTGGAATCCGCTTACTTTACTTGATGCAATTGTTGTTAAAATCGTATTTCTTTCCGTTGCACTATAATTGATTATTTCACCTGAAAATTCTACACCGTCTTCGGTAAGTACAGAACTAAACAGATGATGTATATTTGTTAGGGAATTTGTAAGACCTAAACCGGATATAAATGTCGAACGATCGGCTTCAGTTGTACTTGTCATTATTGATCGCCAAACTCGTAAAAATAACTCACTGTCCGCATTACGTAAACCATTTTGTAAAATTGCTGGTTTTAAGTAGGAAGACACGACAAATGTGTCATCATCCAAATATGCAATTAAGGCGGCAGTGGTATCTTCATGGCATTTGGTGTAGCCAACTCTACACATAAAGTTTACTAAATTATATCTGGTAATAACGTCATAGTATTCATCCGTTAATTTCTCGGTGATAGTGAAGTAATCGTAGGCCTGCGTTCCTACCTCAACGCCGAGTCTTAATAGTTTGTGATAGTACGATGTATCAAACAATACTTGCTCTAAATAATTAAAGTCGTTTATGAATGGGGCCCAGGTGAAATAGCTGGTCTCGTGCTTCATCATGTTTTGAGCTAAACGTAATGGAATATCATAGCTTAGGCGATTTGCGCGGGCGATATTCATCGCGTCACCTAATAATTGAGCTCTATTAAGCCGATGAATTTTAAGGGCGTCCGCTTTGTTCGCAACAAAATTAATTATACCATTCCAGTTTTCTGTATTGTACGTTACACGATAATAGCCAGTTAATTTTTTGTTGAATATAAGCCATCTTGCTGCTCTCGACGAAGGTCTACTATCATAAAAATTTACGACGTCTGACTTTTTAACCAACCAGCCATCAGTGGTCGTATTATCAATAAATGATTCGATGTTTAATTCATCATTTGTTACAAAGTTGTACGGAATTGTCCAAATACGTGAATCATTTGGATCAGTCTCCGAATCGATGAGAAAAGCTTCTTGTTCCAATGTAATTGCTGTAGTTGTTGGATTATATGACACCTTAAGAATTGGGTAGCCACTTTGAGTTGACCATTGGCCGAAAATTTCGTTAATGGTCAAATCTGATGGAATAGCTCCACTTGCAACGGTCTGTATAGCATTGAAGAGATCCTCTGCAGTAGCCTCTTTTTCTTTTTGATTGGTTAAGTAATGTTTCAAACCGGCTTTAAATACTTCTTCTCCTACAGCATGCATCATCATTGCGATAACACATCCGGCTAAAAAAAAATCGAAAACTATTAATCACACGAATACTTTTCCAACTTTGATTGTAGGAAATTACATTTATCATATGCGATACTGTCGAATAACGATGAGATTTCTCTAGGGCTATAAGCGTCATATGTCATTGGACGAGTTGTTGATCGTGAATCAGTAATAAAAACACGTTGGCACACCTGAATTGTGAAATAATCGAGTGCCTCGTATTCTTCATGTACAATACTTGGTATTAAATATTCAAATAGTGTAGCAAAACCTTCATTTAACCAAATATAATTCCACCATGCGGGTGAGACGAGATTTCCAAACCATTGATGGGCAAATTCGTGGGCAACGATTTTCGAAATTCGATCCTTCTGATTATAAGGCGACGATGGTGACAAATAAAATGCACTTTCACTGTTTTAATAAAACAAAAAATTAGTTTGAGTATACAGCTGCTTATAATAGAATATTGAATATTTGCTTACGTATATGTTACGAGACCCCAATTTTCCATAGCACCACCACCAAAATGTGGGATCGCAATTTGATCCATTTTCGGTATGGTATCGAAATAATTCACGCCTAAATAATCGTCTAATACCTTTAGAATTTCAACGCCAGCTTTTAGAGTAAAATCAAGCTGATCCTCCCTTCCTGGTGTGCCAAAAACACGATGGTACACTTCATCAATTTTGGGTTCCGATTCGATATATACGAAATCTGATACAACGAAAGCGATTAAATATGTCGACATTTTGGGGGTCGTATCAAAGATTGTTGTTGTGTATGCTCCATCGAGAATTGAATCTTTCTCTGGCATATTCGAAATGGCATTATACGTTGAACCATGTTTTATTTGTATGTTGAATATTGCTTTAAGGGCTGGTTCATCATAGCAGGGGAAACCATGTCGGGCGTCTGTCGATTCAAATTGTGTTGTAGCTAGCCACCTATAAAAAATTTATTTTATTTAGAATTGTAAATATTTTATAATTTTTTTTAATAATATCTGATTTAATGATGTTTAATACTCTGATACGGAGAAGGCCATGATCCTCCGATTAAGATTTGAAATTATGTTTGCTATCTCTATTTTTAAACACCATGAAAATGTACTTGTATTTGTTTTAATTAAAACATTTGCCGAAATGTATATCGCCGTCACCGTTCGCCTCTGAGCTAAATTTATCTAGAAACTCTTACGAAATCGTTTAACATTGAAGGGTCCTAGGTGGTCAGTTCTAAATATAATAATTACATTACAACATAATTTAATGTTTTGCGTCTGATTTCTGTCAAAAATTTCGCGTTTAATGAAAACAATAATCGTTATTCCCAAGCTGCCCCAGGAAAATTTCCAGAAAATAATTAAGAGGAAAATCGATTAAGGCTGAAATCTGATCAGTTCTAACCACATTCTACGAATTTATCTTCGTTCCGGTTATGTTTTTATAAATACGTGTTTTTGTAAGTGTGTACGCATTGTTTCGGGACCTGGTTCCTCATTTTCAATATTTTACAAATCGGGCGATTTTGTTGACGTTAGTTGGCTGAATGAAAGGAAGTAGAAAAAGAATTCTAAAATGTATTTAGAGGAAGCTTTGGAATAATTTTTTTGGAGAAATGTGTCTGTTCGATGGAAATCAGATTTTAAAATGTGTTTTTCAAGAAAATTCAGTTAAAAATAGAGCAACTGGTAGGGCGGGCTAGGGATGCATCAAAAAACACATTTAAATTATTTTGTGATAGTAGAAAATTCGCCGCGGAAAAAAATATTTTTTATGCTCACCGCCAGATGCGTGCTGCCACGACTACAAAAAGCATTATTTTCAGCTTGTATTTTAAAACCAGAAGAAAACAACAAAAAAAATCACACAAATTTTTCTTTAAATAAATTCAAAACTATAAGTATCAGCGGCTGAAACCTCACGAGATAATTAGAACTTAGGTCTCAAAATTGACAAACACTGATTATTCATGGGAAATTTGGAAACGTTACCATTTTCCACTAAGAAAATTAGTCGCAAAACGGCTCAAGAAAATATACTCTCAATATACAGTCATGATTGCTTTGGAAAATCATACAAATTTTTATGATACACAATGGCTGTGGGCCAATAGTCTGGTATAAAAGTCAACTTTAAGTAAATTTTTCGGTAAATTCATTTATTTTTCAAAAACTCTATGGCAAACTGATCGAAAAATTTGTTCTAAATCCGATTTTTACCATAATATACGCTTTACCGACTATTGGCCCACAGCCAATAAAACGAAAAATCAGAACTGTTCGGTCAATAGTCGGGTAAATCGTTTACTATGGTAAAAATCGGATTCAGAACAGTTTTTTCGATCAGTTTGCCATAGAGTTTTTGAAAAATAAACGAATTTACCGACAAATTTACTTAAAATTGACTTTTACCCGACTATTGGCTCGCATCTCATATATGCATATGACGAAATAATTCTTGGGCTGTGTGCCAAACTTAAGGTAAAAATCAATATTAAGTAAATTTTTCGATAAATTCAATAATTTTCCAAAAACTCTATGGCAAGCTGATCAAAAAATCTGTTCTAAAACTGGTTTTTACCGTTGTAAACGATTTACCTTATTTTTGGCATACCGCCTAAGATAATAACGTACCATTTTACCAAACCTTAAAATTAAAAAAAAAATTAAAAAAAATTGACGAAAACTGAAAATCGAAAAGTTCACTTAATTTGAGCCCACTGTCAACGTAGTGAAATTATGAACTAAAGGCTGCGGGCCAGTAGTTGGGTAAATCGTTTACTATGGTAAAAATCAGATTTAGAACAGATTTTTCGATCGGTTTGCCATAGAGTTTTTGAGAAATAAATGAATTTACCGAAAAATTTACTTAAAACTGACTTTTACCCGACTATTGGCCAGCAGCCGATGTGCCACAAGACGATACCGGATTGAGAAAATGGAATTTCCCTTCAGCGCTATAGCGCTGGTTTAGGTACTAAACCTCTCCGACCAAGCTTGTATCTATCTTCAAGGTCTTTTCAATAATATGCGGCACTTATATATTAGCGTCAAAATGGTGGGTTTATCAAGAAAAGGGCTCACAAACTTTGTTAAATACAATTTAATTTAGACAACTTTGTCTAGTGCATTTCGTTTTGTGCACTTTGTATTAGGACACTCTGTTTTATGCAATTTGTTTATTGTATTTTTTATTTGTGCATTACATATGGAGTCGGTCGGAATTCTTCAAATTACTGAAAACGACAGGTAAATTAAATTGACATTAAACCGAAAGCGACAATTCACTAAAAACAACAATTCACTAAAATTCGTGAAACCTCGGATGGTTTTATGTAGCATATTTCAGTTTGAATGATTTTGATACAAATTGGAGAAGGAAATATTTGATTGCCAAAAGGCCAATTTTCTGAAAAATTCAAATACAAAATTAATCGTTTCAAGGTCGCTTTTCTCGGTCTATGTTTTTTTAAATTTCGGTTGGTATGATGAAATTCTCAGTTTCAGAAAATTGCAAATTTAAATTAAATTAGGACATTACTGAACTGATTGGGAGAGAAATGATGAAAATGGGCCATCTGTCTTACTATAGGATTATTATAAAACTGGTATTCCTATAAAAGTTTCGACTTCCGTTCTGGATAAGGAGCAATATAAATCAAACTAAAACATTTTATTAAAATAAAGGTTGGCATTAATCTCGGCAGTTGGAATAAAACTGAGCGATCTTTCAATCCATGAATGGAACTAAATTTTTAAAATAAACGTTTAATGCCAATATATTATGTAATTCATTGCAACATCATAAGACCACTAGAGTTTAACTTATTTCTACCCAACTTACTAATTTACAGGGCCACATTAGATTTCCACGAATTCAAGTTCATTCCCAATCAGTAAAACGGGTTTAATTTATTAAAATTAATCTTTGAAAAACAAATTCGCTTTCAAAATGGTAGAGTTCCATTTATAACGGGCTTATTCCTGTACCAAAATTTTACCGCATATTGGAACTCAACTTTTAACATTCAAATCGAAATATAACTACAATCGGTAAAAAATAGCTAAATATAACTAAATTGGTTATTTTCCAAAACTCGTACTGACCCATAAATAAATCTTAATTAACCGTCGAATTCGGACAACTGCCATCTTCAGAGGATTGTCTTTCTCGATGTCAATTTACTGAAAATGACAAATCGCTAAAAAATTTAAATCCTCGAATAAATGCTTATGAAGTTATTTCGAATCTTCTGACCAATTTTAAAGGTGTTTCGTGCTCAAAATCTATGATAAATTTGTAGTAAGTGGAACAATACTGATATCATAATTTTATGAAAAATTATTGGAAATTTCTCTTAATCTTAATCAAAAATCAATCAAAAGTTCAATCTCAATTTTAAATATAAATCTCGCAATGTTTTCTTCCATAAAGTGGCAGAGATATCTGTAATGGCCCCGCACTGAATAAAAAAACACCATAAAAAATTAATTCATTTGTAGATCTAACATTCTCTAAAAAGCTCCTAATTTGGATTGAAATCAAAGTTCTTTGTTCAACAAACCAATTACTGTTGCATCGACCCATTGAAACAGTTTCTGAATTTTTAAAATGATTCGGGATAATTTCATGAGCATGCAAATAATTGGTTTGAGTAAATTGTAGGTAAAATCAACCAGGAGGTGATTTTAACAATTCTCAAACTGGAATAAATGGAATAAGAAGTATTACAACTATCATTAATTCATTGCAATTATTGAAAGAAACAATTATTCCCGCTTGGATAAAAAAATGAATCAATAACTCGACCTCATCCACCGGCTGTTCGTAATATCCAACGTCAACATATTTAAAGCGGCAACAGAACTAATTTTTTTGGAGACCAGGATAAATTAGAAAAGACTAACAAGAAACTCTCTAACAAGATCACACGTTCGCTTGCAACACTTTTATGAACATTGGAAAAATAACTAAAATATCGTCTATAACCGGTGATGGCATGAGTACATCGCAGATACAACCATTCTCGAACTCATAGCTACTTATTCTCCATGTGATTCGAATCAAACATGGTGATAGAAAACATTTCCGCCAGTTGTCGTTTTGGAACATTACAGCAACACAGCCATAATTACTTGGTAGACTACCTCGTATAATTCCACTATATATTTCTATTTTTGCATTCAATAGCAAATGGTGATCATTTAGCATTAAACCGAACAGTTGACCAGTACACTGTTAAGATAGGTTCATCATCCTTCATCATCCCTCCGCTTGTGCAGTAATGTCGGTGAGTAAAGTGCTAATCGACTACTTTACACTCTTGGAAGAAGTTTGGAGGATGTGTGACTTTAAGCCGAACAGACTGATCACGAGAGCAGTTAAAATCCTAAATTTCAATTTCCCGGATAAGAAAAATCTTGAAATTATAATTCTGAAGCATTCGATAATCCGGAATTCTTAATTCCGAATATTGACATATGTAACTCTGAATATGAATAAGTTCTGTTTTGGGTTGAAATTCAGGTTGTGCAATGTAAATTATTATTTTATCGCAAATCTCATAAATGTGGTTATTGCATTCAAAACTCGTATAGACAAAATTGGGTTCCAATTTTAATACCGTATGTGGTTTTAGGAAATAATTAATTTGAATAAAATCTCCATCCCTTAACCGAAACGATGAAGGTCCTTTGCAAAAGCTTCAAATGTGACTCTTGAAAATTTGAACAGAACTATGACATTTCTCAACCGTTGATGAGATATCAATATTTTTCTAAGCGATTGGAATGGGGTTTAATTTGTTATCTGACAATGGGGTTTCCAATAAAAATTCCCAATCTTCATTTGGAAAGTGACCAATTTAAATGTAATTATCGATGGAACTCAGAAAAAATACTAAAAGTTTAATTAGAACATGGGTTCCGAATAAGGTTGTGTAATAAAATTTGGCATTTTTAATTGAAAAAGGCAAGTCACTGGATTATCTGACTTTCGTGGTATAAAACAAATATTAAGGCCCACAGTAGCCGTTTAGGTGTTGTTTGCCAAGTTGTAAAGTTAAAAATCAAAGCTAAAACCAATAGATAGGTCTGATGAGCTTTAAAGTTAACAGAAAATGGGTAGTCTCTAATGGAAAAAGCAAAATGACAAAGAATACTCCAAAATACTAGAGACCCCTACCAGAAAAACTGAAAGATGAAAAAAATGAAGGAAGGTAAAATAGTCTATCTAGAAATCCAACCGCTCTAAGTTACTTGATCAAAACGTACACATTATCCAGCAGTCTTGGGAGCTTAAAAACGCTTACCAAAACCTTTTTAGTTTGGTCATAACCTTTTGAAGCAAATAGCGAGATTTTTTTTTTGTTAGTCTCTCAAAGTTCAAACTCCGGACTATCTTCTAAATTAAAAATTATCTTTTTCCAAAAACCACAACAATCCAAAATTGGCCAAAATCGATTAACAAATTGCAAAGTTAATTCTAGAACTTCATCCAAAATTTGGAACAATCAAAATTTGGCCTAAACTAGTTAAGAAATGGCCCAGTTCCTTAAGTATAGCTACATTCCATTTAGATTTAGTATGGATGGGGATTGGATCTAGATTTCAAAAATTTTAATTTTCCAGATTTAGCAAAAAGTGAAATCCAGAATTTTGAGGGTAGTCGACTGAGGGTGTTATATAATGATAATCATTCTAATTAGGGTTTTGGATGTTTAGTGCATACGCACTCAAAGATACGAGAATATAAAAAAACTATTTTTAATTTCCTGGACTCAAGTTACGACAATAAAACATCTTCCACTTAGTTATTGTTGAGAGGTTCGAAAACAGTAAACCGTTTCAAAATTTATCAATTTCAGTAAACCGAATAAAATATTTTTAAATTTCTCAACAAAAGTTCATGCAATCATATCATCCAGTACTTATCGAAAACACTATAAACGCTCCAGCGGAATTTCCATCCAATACTATTTTGCAAACAGTAATACATTTACATATAAACCGAGATGGTCAAATTTACATGCAACTGTGTAACTAAAAAATTGGCTTATAATCTTAGGTTTGCGTAGGATTTCTCCGAATCCGAATCCGAAGACGAATATTTTTTCTATTTCTTGGCTGAGATATATAAACATCACCATTTATCGATATTTTATCGAATTCTACTTTTGTTTCTGCTAAAATTAATTTCACTTCTGTTTCGTTTATCAATTATTTCACAACCTACAAGAATATATTTGAACAATATTTATTTCACTTATTTTCGTTCTAAAATCGAAAACAAATAATTTGATGATAGAAATGTAGTAGTAACATCACAATGTTGCAATCTAGCAGGCTGGTAAATTATATAAAAATTGAAACAAAGACAAATTTTATTCTACAGAAACGAGAAATAAACTTCGACAAATTATCGAAAAATGGTGATGTTAGAACATCTCAACCCAGCAGCTCAATTCTGGTTTTCATATAGGAAAAGGAATTAGGAAAAATATTTTTGCGTTTTTGTCAAAATATCATTTTCTGGCCTACTGAGAAATCATGTTTGATCTAAAATTTTATAATTTAGGAAATAATTTTCCGTATCGAAATTGGATAGGAAAAATAATCCTAATTTCGTTTTGTTTTTGAAAATATTTACACTAACTGTTTATCATAGTATGCCAGAAAAAAAAATTTTTCTGACAAAAATACCATGAAAATATTTATCCTAATTCCTTTTCCTATAGGAAAACCAGAATCGAGCTGCAGGGGTGGGATGTTATAACATCACCTTTTTCGATATTTATCGAATATTATATCTGTTTCTCCTAAAATAAAATTGCTTGTCATTTCATTTTTCAATTTTGCTTTCTAGAGAGCGATCGCAAACTACTAGAATAAATTATTTATTTATCTCTTTCCTGTTTTTCAATAAAGTATCACCACAGAGTATGAAAATTTACACAGAGTAACGAAGCAGAGGAAAAAATTTCATCAAAAAATGTATGGGTTACGCAATTTAAATCGATCATACAATACACTTACGCAACATTCTTTTATTTTTTGAGTATTGAATATTGTCATACTCGTGGCTATTTATAGAAAACGACAAAAAATTGCTTCAAATAAAAATGCGTAAATGTGTTTTTAACGTAATTAAATTGCGTAACCCATGCATTTTTTTATGAAATTTTTTCCTCTGTTTCGTTACTCTGTGTAAATTTTCATACTCTTTGGTATCACTCTTAAAATAAGTAGGAGATACAATAATAGTAGAACGACAAAATGTTTTATTCGAATAGGTCGCAATTGAAGCAATGTCGCAAAAAGCAAAAATTGAAAAACGATGAATTTAATTTGTGATGAAAGAGATGTAAATTTCGATAGTATCGAAAAAAATGATGTTGCAACATCCCACCCCAG
Source organism: Nephrotoma appendiculata (assembly GCA_947310385.1). NCBI lineage: Eukaryota > Metazoa > Arthropoda > Insecta > Diptera > Tipulidae > Nephrotoma > Nephrotoma appendiculata. The sequence goes on from OX371224.1 coordinate 318,331,241, forward strand.
GTTGCAAAGGGAAAATAATTCTATTTCGACAAACACATCGCCTACTAAGACATTATTGAACTATGAAATGGCCAAAAAAGTTTATATTTGGAATAAAATTGACACATTGTTGTGCCATATTTTCTACACCGCGTATAGTTAATTAATATTCTACATGTGGTAGAGAATGTAGAAAATTTGTCGACAATGTCGAAAGTTATTGAATCTAAAACAGTACAACTATAAATTAATTATTAGTAAATATTGGGGTATGTGTGTGGTTGCAACATGAAATTGAATTTACAGTGGGGAAAACCAAAATAGTATATCTGTCTGCGCCCGATGTTGGCTGAATACAGTATTTGTTTCGCAGAAGTACTATTTAGTCTCATATATTTAGAGTTACGATTATCGATGGCACGGGTGAAAGGATATTATATACTAAAATGTAGTTGAGTAGACTGATGCCTTTGGAATCAAAATAACGACAGCACGCTAATTACTTAATGACATGCAAATCACACGAGGTTGGTTTTTACAATTGGTTTTGTAATCGATTTTACTACTAATAAAACTACTATTTTGGTACCACCATAAAATCTTTTGCCGTGGTATTATATGCATGTCATAATTAATTAAGCTCCGGTTTAAGATTTGCCATCAACTTATTCGCTAAATTTGATCTAAACTGTACGTCACTACAATTAGTTTAGTTATCGTTATTATTGGTCATGTATTTTGTAAGTTGAACCGCGTTTGAGAAACATTTTCATCAAAGTTGCGTACCTATTAAAAAAGTTGCTGGCCACAACTACAAACGACTTACAACGCGGTTTGCAAAGCATGTGGTGGCAGTGTTAGTTCCGGCTTGTTATACGTCCAAATGGTAAATTAATAAAAACCCACAGAGATCAAAATGTTTCGGACTCTTAATTTGTATGTATATTCACCTTAAAATCATCATTGAACAGTGAAAAGTTTAAATGTTCTGAAGAAATTGCATGATCAAGTCAATCGATTAATTTATAAGGTTATGTTGTTATGTTCAATCATATTTTATTTAATATAAAACCATAAAAGTTATTCACGAAAGTTTATTTTGAATTGCCGGGGGCAGTTGACAAGGGGATTTCACACACGGGCAGTTTAAAATTAAATTTTTAACAGTTAAGTTTCGAACATTTTTTCGCTATTATTGTATTTTCGAAAATATATGATCAAACAGCTACATCTATGACAAAAAATATTAATTTCTCTGGTATGAGAAAAAAGTTACCCATTTGTTCTTTTATACTATGACTGAAACAGGTCACATGGCGATTAAAAAATTTGATTTAAATATATTTGTAAACTCTTAAATTAATTTAAACGAACTGATTTCAAACATTAGGTTTGAAAAACTGAATTTTGAGACAAAAAATCCATTTTGAACTAAAAAAATATAAGTTGTTAATCTCGTACTACAAAACCGAAATAATATTCTACATCGTCTACATATTCTGCCAATTGTCAAAATTGTCTTCGCAAAAGTCAATTGTCTACATTACTTTCGACACCGACATGCTAAAAATGCGGCGTCAACTAGAGGGAATTTCGACAAGATTTCAATCATTTCAACTCCCTGTTCAACTTTAATCTAATATCGTTGCTCAATTGGGCTCAGAAATACCGCAAAAATCTATTCGGATATTGATGCATTTCGTTTTTTTTTAGACTAAATTTTACGTTCGAATAAAAAATATTTGGATATAGTTATTTGGAAGTTCTATGAAAATTTCTCTTTGATATTACTGGAAAACCATCTACTTCATTCTGTGACATTAATAAAAAAAAATCTAATTTTATAAAAATTTACCTATACAGCGATTTCCAAGCATGCAGTTTTTTATTTGCCTTGAAACACTAATTAACGACATATATTACTCATGAAAGAGTTTTGACATTGAGTTTTTTGCAGATTTGAGGAAGTGCTTTTTAAAACGTGCTGTGTGGTGATATGTACCCTAAATGTCGGTATACTCTCTACAGCAGTGGAATTTCATAAAAAAACTTTTTTTAAATTTTCGGAAATCAGTCCCCTGAAAGTGAAATCTTCCGTAGAAGCTTTTTCGGTTTTTTAGAATATTTTTGATACTAATTACAACCGGAACAGGTAATCAAACAAAAAACTCATAAGTCGATCATGGTCCATCTCCAGACTACCTTTTGGTGCAAATGGTAAACAATTTAAATATAAAATGAAATTTAAGATTCGACTGGAATTGTGCTAGGAGAGTCACCAATGATGATTAATCCCAGCAATTCGAAAATGAACAAAAATTTTCAAATGTCGCATTTTGAAACGTCATTACCAAAAATGTGTTTGTAGTTAATAAGGATGGAGATATAAGTTGATAATACAAGTTGCATATCAAATTGATAAAATTAAGCACATCACTGGACCATCAGAATGTAAATAGATAAACCAAATAGAGTAAGCCTGTTACAGTTAGCCGAAAGTTTCCAGCTGAAAGTGAAAAAAGAAATCGATGATGCAGATAGTGTCTCGACTACTTCAGTCGAAAGTTAAAGAAAATTATCTATTAAATTGAAATCCCGGCCGAAAGTAACTAACCTACAAAATCAGCCGAAAGTATATGCACATATATATTCGTAACAAACAGTTTTAATTTATGGTGAAGGTCAAATTTTAAAAATTTATAAAAACTAACGTTTAGTGTTATGTCTGGAAAGGGTCTAGATTAAATCGCTTAGTCGATGGTTACCGCTGGAAAGTTTTGCAGGTCAAGTTTCATGTTGGAAATCCAGGAAAATTGAAGGAAGTGAAATGCACTTTTAAAAATGTATAAAACCTATACATTTAAAGTGTTATGTTTGGAAGAGGTCTCGTGTAAATCGGTTCGTCGCCGAAAACCGGTGGAAAATGTTGCTGGTTAAGTTTCATGTTGGGAGTTCGGAAAAATTGGAGGGAGTGAAATACATGAACAAACTTCAAAAATTTATAAAAACTGAACGTTTAAATCGGTTCGTCGCCGAAGACCGCTGGAAAATTTTGCAGGTCAAATTTCATGTTGGGAGTTCGGAAAAATTGGGGAGTGAAATACACGTAAAAAACTTTCAAAAATTTATAAAAACTGAGCGTTTGATGTGTTTGATGTGGAAAATTTTGCAGGTCAAGTTTCATTTTTTGAGTTCGGGAAAATTGGGGAGTAGTGTAATAAACGTACAAATTTCGAAACTTTATAAAAACTGAAGGTTTAAAGTGTTATGTCTGGAAAAGGCCTCGTCTGAATTGGTTTGTTGATGGTTATCGCTGGAAAATTTTCAAGGTCAAGTTTCATGTTGGGAGTTCGGGAAAAATGGATGGTGTTGAGAAACGTTAAGGATTTACAAATTATCAAAATTTGCCCATTATATTCACGTGAAACTACTAAATTAATATACGAATTTGTGATTTCGTAAATAAAGGCAAGTTTACCGTAATCTTGTTTCGTAAATTGACTTAACAAACTAAGCAAGTTTGGAGAGAGGGGTGCAACATTATGAGGCCTAGTAAAAATGATTTTCTGAATTTTAAGGTTTGATTTCTTTATAACATCGGAGATATTTTTGGCGTCGCATTATATAAAATAATGCAACGAAATTTTGTCCCAAGAATATGCAACGAAATAAAAAAAATAAAGTAAATACGAGAGAACCAAAACACGTTGGTGGACTGAAAATCAATTTTTGAGCACAAATATTTTTATTTCAAATCCCCATCTTCGATGCTTAAATTTTTATCCTTAGGGTCAAACTTGGGATTTTTTTTTAAATAATTATGTTAAATATAAATAATTTAATATTTTAATAATTTGTGAATCTTTAAATTTCAAATCAAACTTTTCTCAAACTGACATAAATCTGTGTTTATCTTTATAGTGAAATGTCACTAAAGTTTTTTTGGGCTATGATACACAATTCGGGTTGGCAGTTTTCAGATAGTGAACTGTCGCTATATATAGGGATAGCTGGGTTGAAAATACAGTAAAAATCCTCAGACGTGGAACTCCATTACCACGGAAAATCCTCTAAGATATAATATATTTCGTTACTTTAGTCCCTTAAAACGATATTGTATGGTTATAATGCCTTTTATGGCGGAAACTCCTAAGACGGGGACGGAAATGCACCCACAGAATTAAATTTCTAGCAAAAAATCGTCTTAGGCGGAACAGTATTTCGCAGAGTTGAAAATAACTTCATTTTATATAAGTAACTATAAAAAAATTAAACATCAAAAGCGAAACGCAAGAACATTTCATAGAAAAAAAAATCGTGTATGCGATTGTGAAAATAAAAACGAAGTGTTTTTATTAATTTAATTGCTAAATTCATATTTGGATCTGGTAAGCTTTTTGTTTTGGAAAATGGATAAAATTTTTAATTTGAATCTCAAACAAAAATATGAGGTTGGAGTAGATACTCGATCGCCTAGCAAGCAAGCAATTTGCTAGCCGAAATCCTGACTACTCCATCATCAAATATGCCAAGGAAATTTAAATTTCAAAATACATTTTTCATAAAATTTTTGTTTATTTTTGCGATGTTACAGTAAAATTTACGACTTAAAAATTAACACTAAACATACTGACATTTCATGTATATCTAATCCTACCATGAGCGGTCAAATGACCGCTTTAAAAAAACCTATTCATAAAAACATAACTTCTGCCAATTGAAATGAAAACTCTTGCCTCGATATTTCCTCACCCGTTGTTTCTTTATATAAAATCCAAGCATTTATCCTGGCTAAATCTAAAATATTGAAAAATACCTGTAAAGACCATCTTTGACATTTAGATTTTACTCTATATTTTTTGGCCATTTCATCGGTTACATCTACACCGAATTTTGTGCTACCCCTATACCCAGATGTTTGCAAAATTTATGCAGGTCAGCAACATCGTAACATCATGGTATACCATGGTAGAGAAGTGGCAATAAAAATTGCAATAAAATTATCATTTAACAAGTTTAAAGCGGCGTCATATGGGGTGTACTACGAAATCCCGGATTTTAAAATCCCAGTTTTCAGACATTTTGATGAATAAAAATTTTATCAAGTAAATTCATTAATATTTGATAAAAAAATTAAGAAACATTCCTTAAAAAAAATTATATTAGCCATTTTATAGAACTTTATCGCAAACTCATTTTTGAATTTTGTCAAAAAATATTTTATGAGTCCCATTTTCCCATATGTGAAATTTTTGAAAATTTAAACCCGGGATTTTGAAAACCGGGATTTTGTAAACCGGGATTTCGTTAGACACCCGTCAAATGGCTGGTTGCGATGCTTTCGCAAGCGTTATGCAATATCTGTCACTGCATGTTCTGGTGAAGCAAGTGACGACAATTGTGTGGCAAAAGTGTGACAAACGGTCACAGAATGGAAAGAAAAATTAAAAGCTATAACCAATGGCTATACGATTTAACCTCTTAAGTGACGGCTTTTTTCGAGAAAGTGTGTCCATAAATTGTCAGGTTTTTTTTTTAATTTTTTTCTAGTCACAAAACAAGCTTTGCCCGAGCATGACCCCGAGATGGCTTTATTTTACAGAATGTTACCGAATAAGTCCTTACAAGTAAAAGGGCAAACGTGCCATAAAGCAAAACTTTCCAAACAGCTGATGTTGACAATATTTGCCGAGGAAAAAACGTATAAACCTCTTGTAATAGAGAAAAGGTACAAACTCCGCTGCTTAAAAAATTTTTGACAAATCCAGATTACCGGTTAAATATGTTTCGAATTCTAAAGCTTGGATGACGTAAAATTTTTAAAAATTATTTAGAATATTTAAACTTCGATGTGGAAAAGAAAATTCGGCACATTTTACTCTTTTGCCACCCACAAATGTTTTTATCGAACATTGACTTAAATCCTCCAAATACAACCTCGGTATTCCAGCCATTGGATACCGGTTAAGCTATTCGATAGCGTTATCGCGACTATCAATAAATGTTTCAAAAACTGTGTTTAAGTTTTAATGCAATCGATGAATCAAATATTCCAGATATTGAAACCGAGGGTGTAAACGATGTTCAAAGTGTGATAAATCATCTTTGTGGGAATGATGACTACAATGCTAAATGTATCCGAGAGTAGATGATTGACTGAGATGCATGACATAAATTTGTGATTCTAACGAAGGTGATTTCATTCACCACAATTCAGAGGAAGAAAGTTTTGGAAATGTGTTGATTGATGTTGCTTTGGCTAGTATAGCCACCCTTAAATAATTCGTAGATACTGCGAGCAAAAATTATCTGTTTCAAAAAGTTAAAGATGTCGGAATAAAACTAATAAACTATGCCATTTTGAAGCAGACGTTTAAGATGATACAATCGACATTGAATGTATACCTAAACAAATAAAATCTAACCAAATAACCAATGAATTATCATAAATTAAAAAAAAAAATATTTTTTGTAACCCTAAGGCTCCCTTGGAATTCCGCCTTTAACGATCTTTTCTGTATATTCTGGGATTATAGAACACTCTAGCGTTTTATCTTTGATAGTGATTTCCTGAGATGGAAAATATATCGCGATAGTTTAGTGTTCTAAACAAAATTGTGTCATGTGAATAATGAGTCTATATAGGTTTATCAAAACTCAATAATTAGAAAGTAATAATTTTAGCTAGCAGGATCCAAATCAAAAATCGGATCCAGCCTGAATTCAGGATTATGGTAAAGCTTTAAAAGAAAAATCCATCGCTTGGTCAAGAATGAGTAGAGTCCAAAATGTTTTGATTTGGAAATTAATTAGCTTTAAATGAAACAAAAATAGAAGTCTACGACATTATTTAAATATTTAAACACAATCAACGTTTTTGTAAAAAATAATCTCATTAGAATCGGGGTGCTAAAATGAGTTTTATATTGATTTCGGTCCATGATGAGAAATAAATAAAAATAATCCATTTGACTTCTTGAGTCCAGATTCTAAAAAAAACTTGCCACGAATGTTCAGATAATACTCGCTATAAAAAAAAAATTATTTATGTATAAACGAACCTATACAAGTAAATGTTGCCAGAAAGATGGTGTCGTTTTATGTTTAATATGATTTTGAAAATTTAACTAATTTAGTCTAAGTCACTTACTTTTGTTGGTTGTTCGCGTCCAAATAAAATGAGCGATAGAATCCAGCATAAGATTGATCTACTGGGGAATTTATTCCACGTAATGTACCTGTGTAATCAATATCAAGCTTATAGAGTTGATTTTCGGCCATTGAGACATCGTCCAATGGAATTGTTAAAAATTCAGTGGTAGAATTGTACTCCCACGGCTTTAAAGGTAATGCAGTGTCAATTTCTCCTAAGTCTTCATCTACTTGTATTAAACTGATTGTGCCAATTGTTAGTTGACGGTGATGGATTGTGATGTGATTTGTTTCTGATTGCGCACGTAAATATATTTTCACATTACCAGAGAAATCAAAAATTCCCTGATCGATGTCTGTTGTAATTGCAACGTCATAACGCTCGGGTAGTGTATTCCGTGGTAGCAAGTATGCAGTTAAAAGTGGGTCTTCATACAAACTGTTTAAGGTCTCTCCGATCGTTGATCCTGTTGTCTCGTGCCATTCAATGTTTCGTTCAGCCGTTGCAATGTATTGGGAGTTTGCTGCATAAAGTTCCACGAGGCCCTTAAGCTAAAAATACGGTAGGCAGTTATTTATTTAGAAATTTATATCAGTATATAATTTAACAGCGGTACCTTCTCTAATGTTGTTTCTGTAGAGGTTCTAGTTGCTAGTGTATTAATGACTGTCCCAGTATTGTTTGCGAATCTATAAATGAAAAGTCGTCAGTTTACAGATACATAAAAATTGTCACACTAAACTACTTACATTTGCTTAATGGTAACCGCTTCCGATTCAAGTATTTCGAAGACACGATTAAATCCTTGTATGCTACTTGATGCAATTGTTGTTAAAATAGTAGTTCTTTCTGCTACGGTATAGTTAATAGCTACATCCTCAAATATCTCACCATTTACAGTTAATATAGAACCAAAGAGGTGCTGAATATTTTCATCAGAATTCGTAAGTCCCAAACCGGATATAAATGTTGAACGATCGGGTGCTGATCTACTTGCCATTATTTGTTTCCAAACTCGTAAAAATAGTTCGGTACTGGCACCGCGTAATCCATTTTGTAAAATTGCCGTTTTTAAGGTAGGTGACACCGTTAGAGTGCCATTCAAATAGCTAACTAGAGCGGCTGATGTGTCTTCATGGCATCTCGTGTAACCCACTTTACACATAAAGTTTACTAAATTGGATCTGAGTATGACGTCATGATATTGATCAACATCCATTTCATTTACAGTGTAATAATTGTAAGCCGTAGGTGATATTTCAACTGCTAATTTTAATAGTTTTGGATAGTATGCCGTATCGAAAACAAATGGTTCGATATAATTGAAATCATTTATGAACGGAGTCCAGGTGAAGTAACTGGTTTCGTGTTTCATCAAATTTTTAGCTAATCGTAATGGAATATCATAGCTTAGGCGATTTGCGCGGGCAATATTCATGGCATCATCTATTAATTGAGCTCTATTCAAATAATGTATTTTCATTGCATTTTCTCTGTCGGCAACATAACTAATTATAGCATTCCAGTTGTCCGTATCGTACGTTACACGATAATAGCCAGTTAATTTTTTGTTGAACAAAACCCATTTGGCCGCAATCCAATCTCTTTCTACACTCGGGCTCAATGTATCGGTAGCTGTTCTTAACCATCCTTGAGTCGTGGTATCTTCATTTGCTGTAACGTCAAGCTCTTCATCTGTGATAAAGTTATACGGAATGCTCCAAAGCAAACCATCTGCACTAACTGAATTGATTAGGAAAGCTTCTTGTTCTAAGGTGATCATCTTAGTTGTCGGATTAAGTGTAACCTTAAGTATCGGGTAACCTGGCTGAGTGGTCCATGGACCAAAAACTGAATTAACTGTTTCAGACGAAGGAATAGTTCCAATATCGTCTGCTTCTTGTAAAGCGGAAAAGAGATCATCGGATTCAGCTGCATCTCCTTTTTTATTGTTTAAATATATCTTTAAACCTTCCTGGAATGCATCTTCACCAATAGCATGCATTATCATTGAGATAACACAAGCAGCTATTAATAAAAAAGACGAGGTTATTTCACATATATATTCAAAATCAATTATCTATAATTTTACCTTTGTCATACGCGACTGTATCAAACAAATTATTTATTTCTTGTGGAGTGTAAGCCTCAAATGTCATAGGACGGACATCCGATCCTGCATCGGTAATAAACTGTTTTTGACAAACGTTAATTGGAAAAATATCTCTTGGTTTGAATTCTGGGTAGTCAACTTCGGTTATATAATATTGATATAATCGGGCAAAACCTTCATTTAACCAAAGATAGCTCCACCGTTTGGGTGAAACGAGATTTCCAAACCATTGATGCGTAAACTCATGTGCAACGATTTTTACAATTGTATCCCTCTGGGTGTATGACGACGTCGACTGATCGTAATAAAATCTGTCTTGTCTGTTTCGAAATAAACAAGGCATTGGCAAAATGTTGATGCAAAAGAAAATTATTTTACTCACGCGTATGTAACGAGACCCCAATTTTCCATGGCACCAGAATTAAAATCAGGTATACCAATTTGATCCATTTTCGGTATGGTATCGATATATTTTACACCTAAATAATTATCTAGGGTCTCTAAAATTTTTACGCCAGCATCTAGTGTAAATCCAAGCTGACGTTGTCTGGCTGGTGTACCAAAAACACGGTGATGCACTTTACCTGTTTCGCGTTCCGATTCGATATATTGAAAATCAGAAACTATAAAAGCGATTAAATATGTCGACATCTTGGGCGTCACATCAAAGATTGTTGTTGTATATGCTTCGTCGATAATTTTATCTATCTCTGGCATATTCGAAATAGCTGTATACGTTGAACCATGTTTTATTTGTATACTGAATGTTGCTTTAAGGGCAGGTTCATCGTAGCAGGGGAAACCATGTCGAGCATCGGTCGATTCAAACTGTGTTACGGCTAACCACCTTTGTTTAACCAAATAATTAATAACGCGCACTTATATCACTATTTCCTTGTAATACTTACGTTGTTTCATTATTCGCATTAAGATAAGATGATCGATAGAATCCTTTATCGTTATTGCCAGGGCCAGCCTTTGTTCCACGCAATACACCTGTATATTCAATTACAAGTTTATAGAGGCTACCTGCTTCTAGTACTGCGCCATTCAATGGAATTGTTAAGAAATTGAGGTCTTCGTCGTACTCCAACGCATTTAAAGGTATTAGTTCTCCAGTCTCTTCACGGTCATCATCTACTTTTATTAAACTGGCGGTACCAATTGTTAATTGACGGTGATGTATTACAATACGATCGACACTCACTACCGCATGTAAAAATATTTTAACGGTACCACTAAAGTCAAAGCGTCCTTGATCAATATCCGTTGTAATTGCAACATCATAATGAATTGGAATAGTGTCGGTTGGCAATATATATTCAAACGATGTTGACGGGTCTCTTCGCCCTACTATATCACTAAAATCACTACTATCTAACTCTATTGGTACTATACCAAGCGCCCTTGTATAGTACACCAATAGTGCTAAAATAATCACAAACTTAAACATTTTCCTCGCGCCCCGCGGGTGAGGAGCAGTATTACTTTTCAAAAATTTTAAGTAACTACAAATTTACATAAAGCATCCCGGGTTTATATAATATTTGATACGCTACACTTATCTTATCAATAGTCTAAGCAATATTCTATTTCATAAATTAAACTGCAAATCGAATGTGAAAACGCGCTTATCGCTCCAATTTTATTATTTTGCTATTGGCTAAAACAATTCGTACATTACAAATAATTTGAAGTACCTGATTTTCAAAAATAGTGGATATATGTCTATATTTTAACGTAGCAAGGTGTATGGATTGTAAAAGTGTTTATCTGCGAATCATCTAGAAGATAACAGGTTTAATATAATGTATAATATAATATACAAAAGTGGCTAAACTGTGCCGAAGAACCGGGCCATATAGTAAAAATAGAAAATTATGAAAATGGCATTGGCACTTGAATGAAATAAAAAATTTATTAATTACTCGTATATCGTGTTATCTATTTTTCAATACTACAAATATATAGGTTCATAATAGGTAAAATAATATGCTAAGGTATATTTTTCGAGATAATTATTATTGACACTTTTATATAAAATAATTAAATATGTAGTTATAGTATAAAGAATGTGTTGGTAATATCAGCCAACTGATAACTATGATAGCGTGCAAGAATTGATCGGAGAAACGTTAGCCAAAAAATCGTGTAATCCCACAAACAGCACATATAGGTATATGTACAACGCTTTATTTTAAATGAGAATCGGTTCTTAATTCTTAAAACACGTTACTCGTAAAGGCCAGGACCAAAACTAATCGAAAATATTCTAAAAATGAGCTATTTTCAGTCTTCAAAATCGGTCCACCGTACGCGAGAAGTTTCTGATGAGGTGTTACAAAGGCTTAAGTTGTGTTACCGGAAACAACATATTCCGGAACAGAAAAGGCCAAAAAAACATGCATGTAAAGATACTGCTAAAGTTTTACTAGTAAATAAATTAGCAAAAACTTCACATGTTTATATATGTAGCTGTGTGAAGTTTTTACTAAATCTATACTAAATATTTATGTGTTGGTGCATATAAAAATGATACCTGTATAAAACGGAAATTAACGTATATTTTAATTTATTAACTATATTTTGGCAATTATCATTTAAAAACCGGAAGAAATTATAACACATATATGTATTGTATTTCCCATTTCATTAATCAATATTCTCTACTAAGAACATTGCGGTTAAAAAAAGTTTAAAAAAAATAACTAGAAAATCGCGGTATCCGAGGCAGATTATTAATAAACACTACACACTGAACTACTATATAGAGTCTTAGTTGAGGGTCATTTCAGTAACAAAATATATTCAGATGCTCCCCATCCAGGGGCGGGGCAAGTTAATAAAATGTAGTATTATGACGAAATATAATGAACATCCTCGGTATATGGAGTGTTAGTTGGGAACCATATCAATTAGAAAATATATTCAGATGCTCCCGATCCAGGGGAGAGGCAAGTTAATAAAAATTAGTATTATGACGAAATATAATAAACTTCCTCAGGCTGACTAAGATATCCCTAGAGATCTAAACACAACTTCAGGTATATGGGCTGTTAGATGGGGACCATATCAATTAGAAAATATAATCAAATGCTCCCCATCCAGGGTAGGGGGCAGTTAATAAAATTTAGTATTATGACGAAATATAATAAACATCCTCAGGCTGACTGAGATATCCCTAGAGATCTAAACACAACCTCAGGTAAATGAGGAGTTATTTGGGGACTATTTTAGTTAGAAAATATATTCAGATGCTCCCCATCCAGGGGAGGGGCCATTTAATAAAATTTTCTTCACACTCGTGAATATCTCAGTTAGCCTGAACATTTTTATTATAATTGGTCATAATACTAAATTTTATTACTTGCCCCTCCTCCCTGGATAGGGAGCATCTGAATAGATTTTCTAATTGATACGGACCCCAACTAACACCCCACATACCTGAGGTTGTGTTTAGATCTCTAGGGATATCTCAGTCAGCCTGAGGATGTTTATTATATTTCGTCATAATACTAAATTGTATTAACTTGCCCCTCCCCTGGATGGGGAGCATTTGATTATATTTTCTAATTGATATGGTCCTCAACTAACAGCCCATATACCTAAAGTTGTGTTTAGATCTCTAGGGATATCTCAGTTAGACTCAACATTTTTATTATATTTCGTCATAATACTAAATTTTATTAACTTGCCCCTCCCCTGGATGGGGTGCATCTGAATATATTTTCTAATTGATATGGTCCCCAACTAACACCTCATATACCTAAGGTTGTGTTTAGATCTCTAGGGATATCTCAGTTAACCTGAACATTTTTATTATATTTGGACATAATACTAAATTTTATTAAATGCCCCTCCTCCCTGGATGGGGAGCATCTGAATATATTTTCTAATTGATACGGTCTCCAACTAATACCCCAAAAACCTGAGGTTGTGTTTAGATCTCTAGGGATATCTCAGTCAGCCTCAGGATGTTTATTATATTTGGTGATAATACTAAATTTTATTAAATGCCCTTCCTCCCTGGATGGGGAGCATCTGAATATATTTTCTAATTGATACGGTCCCCAACTAACACCCCACATATCTGAGGTTGTGTTTAGATCTCTAGGGATATCTTAGTCAGCCTGAGGATGTTCATTATATTTCGTCATAATAATAAATCTTATTAGCTGCCCCCTCCCCTGGATGGGGAGTATCTGATTATATTTTCTAATTGATATGGTCCCCAACTAACACCCCATATACCTGAGGTTGTGTTTAGATCTCTAGGGATATCTCAGTCAACCTGAACATTTTTATTATATTTGGTCATAATACTAAATTTTATTAACTGGTCCCTCCCCTGGATGGGGAGCATCTGAATATATTTTCTAGTTGATATGGTCCCCAACTTACACTCCATATACCTGAAGTTGTGTTTAGATCTCTAGGGATATCTCAGTCAGCCTGAGGATGTTTATTATATTTCGTCATAATACTAAATTTTATTAACTTGCCCCTGCCCTGGATGGGGAGCATCTGAATATATTTTCTAATTGATATGTTCCCCAACTAACACCCCATATACCTGAGGTTGTGTTTAGATCTCTAGGGATATCTCAGTTAGACTCAACATTTTTATTATATTTGGTCATAATACTAAATATTATTAACTTGCCCCTCCCCTGGATGGGGAGCATCTGAATATATTTTCTAATTGATATGGTCCCCAACTAACATTCCATATACCTGAAATTGTGTTTAGATCTCTAGGGATATCTCAGTCAGCCTGAGGATGTTTATTATATTTCGTCATAATAGTAAATTGTATTAACTTGCCCCTCCCCTGGATGGGGAGCATTTGATTATATTTTCTAATTGATATGGTCCTCAACTAACACCCCATATACCTGAGGTTGTGTAACTCTAATTTTCGATAATTTTCCGTCTCACCCAGGTAATATCACTAACACAAACACAATTAATGAATTTAGCAAAAGTTTAGCATTTTCTTCACACTCGTCAAAAAAACTTCTTTTTCTTGAAATTTAACAACATCAATGGCAAGTGCTTTTTGAAATGGTTTAAGAAAAATAAATTTTGAATAGTGATCTCGGATCACTATTCGGATCAGGTCCGATAAAATCTACAAATAAACGTTGCATGGACCGCAGAACCATCCTCTGTTCACCCATTTCGGTTCTAGTTATGTAATTGACCGGTTTGGTTTCTTTACATATTTTACATGAATTTACGAATTCTTTTACATCCAGTGCCATTTTTGGCCAATAAAAGTACCATTGAGTTCGTTCTAGCATTTTACTTGTTCCAAAATGTGCAGACGTTGGAGAGTTGTGAGCTTGATTTAGAATATGTAAAACCAAAGGTTGGGGCACGTATAATTTAAATTTAGGAAGATCAGTTGCCGAAATAGTTAAATTTTGATTTGTCGTATTCACAAGAATTTTACCATCAGCAACACAAGAATTTGAAAATGAGGCCAAATTGTTTTGGATTTTATCAATCAAATTTAAGTAATCCAAAGATTTAAATGCCACTGAAAAAAGGTTTAAGTCAAAACCGCACTCATATGCAGTAACAATTCTTCCATAAACACACGAGACAGTGCATCTGGTACTACCATTTGTGATCCACTGCGATGCTGTATTGTAAAATCGAAAGCCTGCAACTTTAAACTCCACCCATAAGCCATTTAAGGCTAGCGTACGAAAGGATATCCCTCAACACAGCAGCAAAACACTCTAACTAAGTGATAGAACAATTGGATGATCCTCTCCGGCATCTCCTTTCTGAAGCAACACACGTGCGACTGAAGGTAGTACTGGCATCACACTAGATCACAAAAAGTTAACCAAAATTCGGATGAACAAGTACAGGAGCATTTGTCAAAGCGATTTTCACCTTTTCAAATGCTTCCTGAGCCTTATTGGTCCAAATAAATTTGGTCTGCTTCCTAGTCAAATCTGTAAGCGGTGACACTAATGATGCAAATGAGCATATAAACCTTCGATACCACCCGGCCATTCCCAAAAACCGACGTAGCTGTTTGAAAGTGGTTGGTTCAGGGTACTCTTGAATTGCCTTAACCTTTTCTGAATTAGTCGCAAAAATTCCATCTCCTATCACATATCCCATATAATTTATTCTTTTTAAAAGAAAATGATGTTTCTCGATGTAAACCGTTAAACAAGCCGCAGACAATTTAGTTGCCACCAACGAAAGTAATTCAATATGTTCCTCAAATGTTTTGGAAGTGATTAAAAGGTCGTCAAGATATACAAATATACATTCGTTCCTTCAAATCTAAACTTGAAATGAATTTGGTGTCCTCCAACCGGCTCAAGAGCCCGTCAATTATAGGCATCGGATACGCGTCCCTTTTCGTTACTTCGTTCACACGTCTGGCATCTAAACAAAGACGAGCTTTGTCATTTGTCTGAGTAACTAATGTCACAGGTGAACTCCAAGAACTTCTGGAAAACTCCCAAAGACATCATCCGATCCAACTCTTCATACATGGCCGCTTGCTTAATCGAAGATACCGGGTAAAATCTTTGTTTTATAGGATTAGCTCCTTGAACATCAATATGATGAGATAATATTGTTGTTTTATCTAAACCTTGCTTATTAGGTAAATCCGGTTTTCGGAACTATATTAAATAATTTCCAAAAATCTATGCCTAAATATAAAACTAAAAGAACAAAAACCAAATAAATTTTTATAAATTTATCAATTCCATTAAATCGTACATTTGCCCAAATAAAACCGAAAACTCGCTCAGAATATCAATTAGCCGTTTTAATATTACTATTAATATTGTACACTGTAAAATTTGAATTAGTGAAATAGTTTTCACATCCTTTTCCTAAAGCAGTTATTGATGCTCCACTATCCATTAACCCAACATAAGAAACGCCATTAATATTTACTTTTGCAAATGGTTTTTCATCCTTTCCATCTGTTATAAAAATTTCTGAGATATCACTTTTGATGTTCTTCAACTTCTGCCAGTACCTTTTAGTACGTAAAGAAGCAAAAATAGATCTGTTTCTCACCTTTACTGAAGAAATAGAAGAAAGAGCACTGGGCAATTCTAATGGATTTTCATTTTGAATTTTGATCGAATCTAAATTTATGATCTCTTGAAAATTTGGTTTGGACGATAATGGTTTGTTCTGAGAAATTCTGGGTGCACCTGTTTGATTCCTCGGCTTGCCGTTTCCCGATGAACATTTTGGACAATTTGTTTTAAACACACCATCAGTACCACAGCCGAAGCACCAAAGGTCGAAGAGATTTATCACACTGATAAAATGTATGACCAATATCGAAACAATTCCAACATACTCGAATATTGGAATCATTAGAATTAGAATTTTGTTTTAATTTATATTCAAATTTAAATTAGAATTAAAAGTTGGTTGTACATTTTTAATTTGCTGTTGTTGATTGCCATTAAAATTTCCATATAATTTATCGAAATTAGAACAAACATTTGAAATTGGTACTGTTATAAAATTTGGAATATGTGTTTCTAAATCAGGTGAAAGTTCATTAATAAATTTGTTATAATTTCTGAATGTGTTGTCATAACTTTTATTGTTACGCTTCCACGTATCTTCTAACGCTAGAAATTCTTGATCTGCCAAATGATATTGAAAGTCGATACTTGATACCCATGTTATATCTCAAAATTCGTAAAATATCTGCGTCCGTTATAGGTTTTCGAAACTGCAAAGTTAAAACCAAGATTTCATTATAAAATTCAATGAAAGATTCATTCGGTTTTTGTCTTTTTGAATTAATTAACCGTCTTATATCATCATCTGCACGTATGTCCTGTAATCTTTCAATTAACGCAGCTTTCAATTGAATCCATATTGATGAAGGATTGCGTTCTATATAGCACCAATACCAATTGGACGCTACACCTTTTAATAAAACACTAAATTCATTAGTATGAGGCTGATAGTTTTGTAAATATTGTAAATTTTGTCCAGGAAAAGGATTGTTAAAATTTTGATCTGGATTATTATTCGAATAAGTTGGCAAATTAACAAATGGTGTATTAGAAACAGGATTTTGAAAATTGTTTATTTGGTTTGGTAAATTGACCGAATGAATATTTAAATTTTGAAATTGAGAATCTAAATCACTTTTTGATTCCTCAATTTTGGTATAGTAATAACGGTATTTTCTGCCTTATTAGTTTTTTCGATCAAGGGTTTCGCAGAAGAAACCGATTCAACATCCGATACACACTCTTCAGAAGAAGATAATTCGATAATTGGAACCTGACCCTTAACATCCTTAATTGATTCACTTAATAAAGATTTATTATCTGAAACATCCTTAATATTATCAAATAAAATATTGGCGAATTTTAACGTGTCCAAACATTTTGACTTGTAACGTTTTGTTGTATTTGATAAACGTGTTAATCTATCAATTACATGAATTAACCGAGAACACCCAATTGATAAATTCATCTTTTCCATATCTTCGTTATTTAAATTAACGAACTTTCCTGATCTCATAATCATCAGCACATGTCTCAGATGCTGTTAGCTTATATACAGAGAGACCATCTTCTGGCGATTGAAAGTCTATGTAGAGTTTGTGAATGGTAATATTGTAATCCAAACATTTCTGTAAGACATCCTTAACGTGACACATTAATCAGTGATTGCCTGATTGAGGTGGAAACCACTTTGATTGTCACCGATTGCATTTTCGGAGAGGGAACATTAGCTAGTAGGCTGTGTTTAACAGAGGTATGTCACGATAACTTTCAGTATAAGGTGGTCATCTTTTTTATGCAGTGGACATATGAACGCGGTATTCCATTTCTCGGGTAACTCCTTGTGGTTCCTAATATAACGGTAAGATCATAAAGATAAAATGCAAGAGTAGGTCCTCAATGTACAATTGGGTACTTTTCTAATTTTTTATGTATTATTACGTCTACTTGCTCTGCTGTGGAATATGAGACACATACCCCCTCACCTGGTGTAGCAACCGCTCGAATAAGAGTCACTTCGTCGTTTCAATTTGTTAGATTTTGAAAGTCGGTTTCAAGATCCGCCTTCGATGCATTTCCTCATAAATTTGGATTTCGTGGCGCAGAGATGTGTGAGAGCTCCTAGTGTTACGAGTTAATTATTTTTTGTAATGTTTTAATTTATTTTCGACGAGTTGACGGCACTGAAAGCCTAGCTGCTATATAATCTAACGTCAGTTTTGCTGGCGGAATATTTCTTCGAGATCATGACTTGATCAATTTGATTTTCCGTCCTTCCACCATTCGATTACCAAGTAACCGTGTGACTTTTCTTATGTTCAAAGTACGTTCTCGATACGATTAGTTTATAAACTATAGTACGTTAGACGACGCTTTGGTTGCTGTTGTTGAGCTGATGCAAACTGTGTGGACCGATCTTTGATGTCGTTTCTGCAGTCCAATGCAAGCTTTGCATTAAAGTTGCCCATGATGATTTTAATGCAATAGTGCTAGACGATACTGTCTAAATGTCGGCCTGTTTCGAAAAGTTCTTCAGATCTCCACGTGTTAAAAGGCTAAGCATTCACCATGCTCCCATTTCATTGTCTGTATACATTTTCCGATGACATTGTTGTGATGAATCCGATAAAATAATCCGTGACCTTTGTAAAGGGTTCATAACTTGATAGTTTTTTGTGAGAGATCTAGAACTTTGTGCCCCGTTTGCTATAATCATCTACAGAAAATCGGTGACGCTCGCCGTAGTGCACCAGTTGACAAGTTCAAATCCTTTCTTTGGGAATGACGCACATTGTAAAACTTTTTTCCTGATACTAGTGGCCTTATGCGCTTTAAAAATACCTGAAAGATTGACCGGGCAATTTTCTAAATATTGCACTAAGCTGCCATGGGGCTAGACCTGATAAGTTAATAGAAACTTTTAAGTACCAGTGTACATAAGGAGCGTATCTTCATACTATTTACACAATTGAATGATGACATATCATACAGACGAAGGTGTCATGGAAGACAACGTTTCAGAGGAATATATGAATGTAACTTATATTCTAGCCGTTTCTTTGTAACATTATCTACGAAGTCATTGTGGGACTTGTTCCTGAAGTAGTAGTGTTAAAAGTTCGATGTATAGGTATGATTTCCATACGGAGTGTTGTATTAAATTTGCAGCTAACCTAAGAGCTCTGGTAATTACCTGAAAATAATTCAAGTATTTTAACTAAACCTAAATCGATATGAGGCTATGTGAGATTTAAATGTGGATATTACTATTCAAACTCGGTTGCAAATTCACCAGCAAAGCCGCGATATATATGGTCATACGCCAAACAGTCGAATCGAAGAAAAGAGCAACCAGCAACCGTAATTCTTTTCGATTTACACGGTTTGCAGCTTACACTAAACAGATGGATAGAACTTATTGGGTGGAAGGCGAATATTGTTGATGACCTTATTTGCAGCATCTACAGTGATGATTCCAAAACAACCCACTTTATGAACTGAGTTACAAGAGCCAGTAAGCCAGCACTAGCTAAAAGAGGCTTAGATAATCGCCATCCAATTAACTATTGCAATAAATGCGACACCTCCAACATAGAAAAATGATTTTTTCTCCACATGACCGCCAAAAGGTGACTGACAATACCATAAACCTGGACTAGGATATTGTATCATCAATATTTTCGACTTTCAACTTACTTTTTGTCTCAGTTTTTACAACAAAAAAAATCACGGTAAAATCGCGGTGTAGTATAGTAACATATTTTATATTGTGTTCTCAGCTTGCTTAAGCAAAACATCATTATATTTCTATTCTACAATTACTAAGAATACTATAGATCAGCGGGTTTTATTTAACACCAAATAATTTTTCGTGATACGTTTATCGCAATGTAGAAAAAAAATCGCGATACGAAACACGTAATTGTTTATGTCAAAGAGAATCTTAATTAATTTCTGAAAAATGAGGAATAAACTAAGTTGAAAGTCAAAAATAGTGATGGTACAACATCCCCCCCCCCCCTAATTTTCACACTTTCGCACAATTCAAATAATATGAGTGCGCAAGAACCAACAAATAATTAATATTTAAATTTAGAATTACATTTTGTAAATTGTAATCGTGGTTGCATTTCATTTCGCGCCCAAGGTAACTTTCATGCCCTAATATTTACAACGCACTTATATTTCTGAAAATAACTTACATAAAACTTGTTTGGTTTACGCTAATAAATTTGGTATCTTATCATTGAGAGACGACCTTGAAAAGTTTATCTGAAGTGTGCCCCTTGATATAGAATGTGTGGAACTATGAACGGATTTAAAACACCAAAATAGCAAAATATAATGCGTCCACTTGACGTCAATGTAAAATAATACATTACAAAACGACCAATTTAGATTATCTAAAATCTAAATTTTTCACCAACAAGTATTTAATGAAATGTAATTGCAATTTTATTTTGATAAAACTAATCTTAATATTAGTGTTTGTTTAATATTCCTATTACAAAATTGCAATCCAAAAACCACTTAAAATTACATAGTTAATCGTTGATTTAACATGAATGATATTTTCAACAAAAAAAAGACGGATCACATTTTTCTACTAGAGATTAGGGGAATTGAAATGAAAATGTGACCGGGCATGACTGTGATAAAATAAAGATTTTTAATAATTTAATAATGCATCGACAGGTAGTAGAAACTTTCCACATCGACGATTAGTAACGATTTGGTTAAATTTCGTCTTATGCGTTCAATTAGACGTTCCATTGTCAGTGCGAGGACGCTATGAGCAATTCGAATATATCTCGCTGAAAAACAGTTACGAAGAAGAGTATAGTTCGTTAACTAAAAACGGTTCGTGGTGCTTTTCAGATTTGCCGCACCTGTTCGTAAAGAATCCAGTGATATTGCGGTTTGAAGACCGAATGCAACGAGCTAAGAATGGTAAATCGCTAAACAGCCCGTTTAGTATAGTGAAATGTTGTGCTCAGCGTAAAGGCATTACCTATTAAGATCGGTCAGATGGGTCCGATCACAGCGTTCCTTCATAGCGATTCAAACGGATAAGTTAAGACATGCTTTAAAAAATGTTGACATGATGAAGTGCAGAAACTGTTGCATTCAAAAAATGATAACGAAGTCGTGCAATGTCATTGAGATTCAGATTGCGCAAGCGATTTAGTAGAACGAAGTTCAAAAACAGGATATATGTTTTCAAATTGCTAAGGAGCAATTTCATGAGCGTCAAAGAAGCAACCGACAGTGGCTTTGTCTACAAATGATTGAATATAGGACTAAGTGCTTTGTAACGCAAGAGGCAATTTTGTGACGAGTTTAATGTCAGGTAATGTTGGGGGAACAAAAATGTTCAACCATCATACATTGTGACGTTTTATGTGCGAGAATGTGAATGATAAATATAGGGTTAAGAAAAAGTTCGTGCCCTTTTTTGGGTGACATTGAAAGAAAGAATTTTTTTATTTTAAATTAACTTTATTAAACCAAATATGTGCCAATTTGATCGATGACTTTTTGCAATTTTTCTGATAGAGCCATGATCCCATCACTGTAGAACTTCAGTGATTTAGAGGCGAAAAACTGGGACAACTCAGTTTCGGAGGCTTCTTTTGAATTAAATGTAAAACCATTAAGATGATTCTGCATGGACAGGGAACAGATAGTAGTCCGATGGTGCAAGGTCTGGACTATATGGTGGGTGCATCAAAACTTCCCAGGCAAGCGCTTTCAGTTTCTTCTGGGTCATAAATGGTGTGTGTGGTCTAGCGTTATAATGAAGGAACACAACGCTCTTTCTGCTGATCAATTCTGGACGTTTTAACTGAACTGATTGTCGTAAACGCGTTAGTTGCTGACAGTTAAGAAAAAATCAATCGTTTGTCCCGGTGGCAGCACCTGATAATGCACGATTATTTTCCGATCCCACCAAACAAACAGCAATACCTTTTTTGGAGTCAATCCTGGCTTTGATACCGTTTGGGAAGCTTCACCTCGTTTCGTCCAAGATGTTTTTTGCACAACGTTCTCGTATATCTTATTGACTTTTCATCACCAGTAATCATTCGCTTTAAAAATGGATAGATTTCGTTCCGTTTTAGCAGCGTTTTGCAGATAGAAATCCGGTCCATTCAATTTTTAACTGTTAATTCATGGGGTACCCAAACGCTAAGCTTTTTTGTATCCAGCCATTTTCAAATGATTTAAAACTGTTTTGAGATCAATATTTCGTTCTTTACTAGCAGCCATGCAGTTTTTATGCCGGTCTTTTTCAATTTTCTGCATGATTTCATTGACTTTTCCAGTGGTTGGTCGACCAGAGCGAGGTGCATCTTTGTCATCCATATTTCGAGAACGGAAGTGCACGACCCATTTCTTTGCTGCTGATTTTGAAAAAACAGCTTCTCCATAAACAGCACAAATTTTTCGCAAGCCTTAGTCGTGTTTTTACCTTTCCCGTAAAAAATTGTAAAAGATATAGGATTTTTCATTATTTATCTCCATGTTTAAAATGTTGTAATTTTTGATTCACTTCACCGATTTTAATGTTTTGTGTGCAAGATAAAATGTCACCTTTCAAACACGCATTGCCCGATTTGATCAATAGCTACTGAGATCTAAGAATGATACCTATCTACCGGGAAAAAGGCCATGGACTTTTGCCCCTACCTATTATGAGCAAAAGGTCTAAACAAACCAATCGTAGCTGAGAAGCACAAGTTCAGTTCGATTGCAGTCACTCTTGTGAAGAATTTAGCTCTGGAAATTAAGGTTATGATGGAGATGTTGAATTTTCCAGGTGAGAGAGCATTAATTTAACTTTTGTTATTAGCCGCTTGTGGCGCTTTACATTGTATTCTTGTTTTTTCTGTTAATCTGTTGTTTTGCAATTAGTCGCGAGTAAATGATGCTGACGGTAAAAGACGTCCGGAATCTTGTTGTATTTGAACGTTAACTAATTAATTTTATAATTTCTCTAATTAGGAATTGCATTGAATACAAATTACTAATAATTATGGTATACAAAACCATCTCGAAAAAGTAGATATGTAAAGGGTGGGCCAAAATTTTGTTTCTAAAAACGCTATAAAATGAGTGTCTTTATTTTGTGAAAAACAATTTTGTCAAACCCTGTGAGTCCAGTTTTAAGAAAATTGTCGATTATTTCGGCGTTTATTCCGCAAATAACTGTCGCTATGTTATGTTTTAAAGCTGGAATCATCTCTGGATTATCCGCACAACATTTATTCTTAGCCAAATCCCATAGAAAAATGTCCAATTGACATGGCGGCCGAGAGATCGATTGCCGATCGTTTTGTATAGCATGTGGCGCCATCTCGAAATCAAAGATTGCCCATATTCATAGCCTCTGTTTGAGGTCTTACAAAGGTGGTCAACAAGCATCTGTAACGGTCGCCATTAATGGTAACAACGTTTCCAGCAGTTTTTTCCAGCAAATAGTCACTGTTGGTGGATGTATTGGCTTCCCCAATTACATGTGACGGTTCCGAACCCCAAATCGGGCAGTTTTGCTTGTTCATATAGCCCCCGAGATGGAAATGCGCTTCGTCTGAAAAGATGATTTTTCGACCAAAATCGTCGTCATTATGAAGCTGTTATATGTATCACACAGAGAACTGATATCGAAGCGAATGACTATTTATTTTCAACTGCTGAGTCATCTGGACCATGTAGATGAATAATCCTAGGTCTCTGTGTATTATTCTGTTCAAGCTGGTGCGACTAATGGCTAGTTGCTGAGATCGTCGTTGAGTTGAAGTTGATAGATTTTGTCATACACTACACTCGGGACTACTTCTGTTATCTAATAGCAAGCCTTTCTAATGAACTTTTTTCGCCAATTTTACTATAGCGATTCCACTTGGCACTCTTTCACACCCCATATTTCTTTGTAAAATAAGTTTGCAATATTTTGAAATGGTCGCCAAGCGAAAGTATGATTTTTTCGTGACGAGGAATATCAGACTGACGAGCTGTCAAAATTTTAAGCAACCCGTTCAAATGTTGCCATAGCTTATGATATAAAAACAACATATATATGGGTCACCCTGTAATAATACTACAGAATGCTCTATAATTTTTCCGTGCTCGTCCAAAAGAAGGCGTTTACAACAGAAACAAATACCTTCTAAAAAAAACAAGATGATGGTTGCAAAGACGTACAATAATTTCGAAAGTGATGCTTTCGTTACTAAATAAAGCACCTTATGAAATCCAGTCATGTATGATTACAAATTATCTGAAATTCAAAATAATTCAAATTTCTCCTATAATATAAGTTGGTCCCTCATATAGTATAAGTTTCATGTCCAGAACCAACCATGCGAATTTTTTTAAGGGGTTGGACCCTGGATCGACGAGACCCAGTACCTTTTTTTCTAAAATAATATTAAATTTTATTTTTTTCTTCATGGGAATGAGTTAAGGAAAAGGGTTATATGAAACTAGTGACACGCTCAAATCCGAGGAGTCCATCCCTTGGATAAACGGGATCCTTTGTATTAGTTCCCATGCCATTCACTCAATCGGATTCAAGCTGTGATCACGGATTTTATACCAAAATGTGCAAGTTTTCGTATCATTTTTGAAGGAGTTAGGCCTTACCCATTTTACGAAATGAATTGATCAAACAACTGACTCCATCCGTCTAAATATATTAATTGACTCGAAAATATTTATTATGAACTTAAAATAATTATTAAAATTTCAGATAATTTTTTTTTCGCTATAGCCAAAATTATTGGAAATTAAAGGATTATTTTTGGTTAATTAAAAGCATTGCACTTTTCCAACGAAATAAGATTTATTGACAAGATTTGAATTCAAATGCCCATTATTATTTTTTTAGGCTCCATGCGTTCTTCACTTAGGTTTTATGTTCTTCCATTTAAAGCAAGCAGAACTAAAATCAAAAATCGCACCAAAATGAATGTTAGAATAAAACCCTTGAGGAAAAAGCAGATAGTCAGTTAAAGAATTTTGATGGAAAAATCACATGGGAACTTCAACATAAAATTGTTTTCATTAGAACTCGTTTCCGGAAGCTCAAGATGAGTTTTAAAACCTCCGACAATCGATTGTGAAATCTCATTTGAGAATTTTATAGTCCAGTTTCAAGCGGCAATAAAGCACAATAGTTGAGCTACAGAGGAGCAGCTAAACGCACTAATTTTGACTCTCCAAAGAAATGCTGCAGATGTCTTATACAAACTGTGTCCGCAACAAAAAGGAACATCGAGCGAATCATAACTGAGTTGTAACTAAGATGTTGGCAGTCAGCTTAGCGTAATGCACGCGCTGATGTGTTAAACGGACTAACAGTGAACTAGTTTGCAATCGCTGTTAACCTTTACTCTGTGTTTGGTACAGTGGAACATTATCCGTGTATGGGATAAAAATACATTACAATTGATATAAAACCAAAGTAAAAATATAAAAAAAAATTCGTGAATTCGAAAAGTAAATTGTTAAAATAGAATATAGATGGAAATGTGAAAGAATCAAAAATTTCGTACGCTGTGCAGTAATTCGCTAGTAGTACAACTACATGGTATTGCTCTATATATATAGACAATATTTCAATGTAATAAACAACATCAGTCGTCGCGACCTGCTGAGAAGACTGATTTTTTCAAATCATTAGTCTCATCTGTTCGAAACTGATTGTTGTGATTCTTACACATTAGTCATCTATAAGTCAAAAAA
Source organism: Nephrotoma appendiculata (assembly GCA_947310385.1). Classification (NCBI taxonomy): domain Eukaryota; kingdom Metazoa; phylum Arthropoda; class Insecta; order Diptera; family Tipulidae; genus Nephrotoma; species Nephrotoma appendiculata. Next base: position 318,357,261 of record OX371224.1, read on the forward strand.
AATTCAAAAAAAAAAATACCCCAATACATTTTGTACTTAAAAATTATTTTCTTTAATAAAAATTATAATTTTTACTTTACTTCTAATTTATTACAAATCCAAAAATTCAATATGTATAAGATTCCGAGTTTCTTTAACGTTTAATCATCAATTAGTGCAATCATCACACACGGTTTCATGATGCCTTTTGCATGCGAAGTTACATTTGTTTTCCTGCTGTATCTTTGTGTTTTGCCACGTTTGGTTGGTTTTGAGCGATTGGTGCTAACCTCAATTTGACAACATTGTATCCTGTTTGACACACTGCGACTTTTAAGTTTGTTTTAAGGCACTTTGAGTGGCAAGCCGCTACTTGATTTTAATGCCCACCGGCTCCAATGTCAATTTCTTGCGAAATTATTTTCATTCTGCATCTGACATGTTGAAGAAGAGTACCATTGGCCATTTAATTTTCGCTTGCAAGTTACCAGGTGCGCAACTAAATTTCCGGATTTTATACATAGATGGTGCTAGCGATACATCTAGTTGTCATATGTCAGAGGTTGTGTTTCGTTCATAGCGTGGCCAGTTGTTAACGATAACCAGTTGTAATACCAGCAGAAAAATATTTTTTCGAAGAACGATAATGTCGAGTTATGTGCCATACAAACAGCATTTGCGGGAAGCTTTGCTTTACTGCTTCAACTTGAAAAAAATGCAGCTGAAGTACGTCATTTGCTTGAGGAGGATTACGACGAACATCCATCATCGAAAAATACTTGGTAAGTTTGGTTTAAGCGTTTCAGAAGTGGCAATTTCGATATTGAGGACAAGAAGTGCTCCGGAAGATAATACGCAAACCCAAGATCAACTTGCAGAAGCATTAAACACTACTCACCAAGGTATTTCCGAACGTTTGAAAAAATCGATCTTGCGAAATTTTGTTTTCACGGTATGAAAGAACGAATTGTTACGGGAGATGAGAATTGGATCTTTTTTAAGAACCCGAAACGGAAAAAGTCATGGTTTTCACCTGGCGAACCATCAACATCGACGGCACGGCTAAATTGTTTCGGAAAGAAGTCAATGTTCTGTATTTGTTGGGGCCTGCAATTTCCCAACTACCATCGCCCAGGAGACAATAAAAACGCTGAGATGGAACCTACTATCGCACCCGCCTTATTCGCCAGATCTAACCCCCTCGGATTAAAACTTCGTTTAGTCGATGATGCATGGCTTGGCAGGGCTACACTTGGCCAGTTTCAAAGAAGTGCAAAATTGGTTGGATGAATAGTTTCGGTCAAAAGACGTATCATTTTATTGTCGTGGTGAGATATTAAGAGGCAAAAAGGTGTAGATAGCGAAGGACAATACTTTGAATAAACCATTTTTTTAAATTTCTATTGAAATTTAGTTGCGTACCTATAGTAACATAAAAATTTGATAGACGCCGAATGATATTAGTATATAATTTTAGTTTGTTTTGGAAATTTTTTCACAGTTTAGTTACATTCTAACGATAAAAAATGCAATAAAATCAATCGATAATAACTCGGTTTTTTTATTTGGTGTAAATCTAATTGAAGAAGGCATATCTTAATGAACTTTCAATAATTTTTTAGTAATCAGTTTTTTATTTAGATTTTTGGTGGTCTGGGTTAGTTTTTCTCCCCCATACACATAGAATGAAGATTAATGACGACCATAAAACCAATACCAGGGTAAAACACCACTAGCGCGGACTCTGAAATAATAGGCAGCCAGAGCAAGTTTAGCAACTGATTCAGTAAAGTTGTGCAAGCTGGAACCGTAAGTTGTTACGAAGGAAAAGCGATAATAATAAAATAGTGGAGGCAACTATAAGTCAAAAAAGATGATTCAATGTGGGGAGACTTGTTAATACATTTGACACTTTTGGCAACAATGGAATGATGGTTTTTCGTGTCAGCCTGATTCCTGAGATAGATAAAGCTAAAACTGGCGAGAGGAACATATAGAGAAAATACATAAAACGACAACGAGTTCAAGAAACGATTAAAATGAAAGGCAAACCCTCAATCTAAAAAGATCAAATCAGGGACTGCGATAAGAGAGTGCTTGACAAGAGGACTCGAAGGTCAAATTGACACTATCCTGGAAAGGTCCGAAAAATTTGGTAGTTGGAGCACTGCGCTGGTAACCAATTAAGCTTTTTTTAGCCAAGTTCATACCACTAGGATTGATGTTGGCACTTCCAATTATGGTAACATTACAAATGGTTTAAAACGTCTGCTCAGCAAATGTTCATCAAATTTTTATAATTTCAAAGAAGTCATTAATAATAATTTTAAGGTGGCAAAAAATTTAGATATTTACAACAGCCATAAATACAAAATCATATCCATAAAATATTCAAAATTCAAATCGATATGCGTTATCATGATATACCTGTTCCCTGCATATCGCTAAATGATTTCGCAGTTATGACTTGCCGATGTAATTTTAATTATCTATTTATTTATACTATACCATCTTAACATAGGCGACGCGCGAGTTGTTTTAACAAATGTGTGTATTGCATATAGTTTAGCGGCCAGTTCGTGTACTTTCTGTTTATGAGTATACGCAAGCTTAAAAAAAACTGAATTGAATAAAATACGAACCGTGACATTTTAGTGCGCGTAGCATATAACAAGTGGACCTGATTTTGATATCAAATTGTCGGTCTACGTTAAACAATAACGCCATCCAAATGAGTAGCAGCTGGTCTTTATTCACCTCGAGCATGAATGAAAGAGCATCGTAAGTCTGAAAACCGTTCTGTATGCCAAAGCGGATCTAGGGTTTTCCCTCGTAATTTTTAGGAAAGTGGTAACTAAGGCCGTCTCTAACTTTCTCCAATTACTGGACGGTATATATCGTCTTCGTAGGATTTGTAAATGATAACCACCACAAAGTGACCTCTTAGCACCTTATTGAAATGATTAGTCACAGTTTCTTACTTCCATCAGTCGAACCCTCCTACTTGATTTTAATACTTGACCCCAGCTTGGCCGACTATCAGCACGATCCGATTCATGTTTTAACACGGCCTTAAGGCACAACTTGCCGAGACTGTCACTTTCAATGACGATGGAAGATCGCATATTCCATCACTTTAAAAGTACGAGTTACTCGATTCAGATTAAGATTACATTTATTTGAAAATATGTTAACAAAGGAAGCGAAATGGTATTGTTTGAGAGGGAAATGCAAATGCATCTATCGATGAAATCGATTAGCATCAGTTGCAATGAAGTAGTATGGCGCATTTTGGTTTGCCACTCGATTAGTGACATCCAACAGATGTTAATTTCTCATTTCATAAACATTAAAAATGGACAGCGCGTATACATTACAACAGAAAATGTAGGTCCAAGAGCATTGCCACCACACCCAAAAAAGTTAACTCAATTTTTCTCATTGTGCGCGGTGATGATATGTTTGGTAAGAGTCGACTATACTCTAAAGTGCCAGCATACTTCATATGAAATCCATCAGTGAACAAAAGTCATCGCCGCGAAATAGGTACGAGTAAAACAATTAAATGACATCCTAATTTATATTCGAGCCCGTCTGTACGCTGTTCACCCAAGCAATACAGAATGGTGCGACTAGCGATTACTCTAAATCAACGTAAGTAAAAAAAGAAAATAAGAAATGTGAACAATAAACAGTCACGTATGTGCCATTTATCGTAAAGGTTGCTTGAACTTAAATCTTCTTGAAAAAGATCTAGATTGGGACACTTCACTCGCTGATGCATCGAATATTGCTCAATCACAACAAATTCGCATTTACAGTCATATTAAGAACGTACTACCGACTCTCACTCTCTGTTTCCTCTCTATAGCATTTTTCCGCCTGCATAGTGGTCCTTCATCCATTTCGATCCATCGCAATTAATTATAATTGGAGCATCGATGACGCGAATTGCTTTCCTCGCTTCCGAAAGTCACCACAGGTTTAATGAGTGCTTTATAAAGTGACGACTGCGAATGATATTAAGATCGTCATAACCTTGATTGGTCGTAGAAAACGCGGTGTCCAGCAGCCACAGGTTTAATGAGTGCTTTATAAAGTGACGACTGCGAATGATATTAAGATCGTCATAACCTTGATTGGTCGTAGAAAACGCGGTGTCCAGCAGCGATTCGCGCTTTTATTTCTGCCTGCATATCTTTTTTTTAATTATGGCGCTGATTCCGAGATATGTCATGGAGATACTGCTGGGTGTTGATAAAAATCTAGTTTTGCTGCTGTTCCCTTCCAAACCAAGTCGTTTTGTGCAATGAGAGCAGTATGAAATTGATATCGCTAGGTCTTTGGTCAAGAAGCGCGATACCATTTGCAATCCAACGTGCAATCCAGACGTTGTCAATCTATATACATAGAGAAAAAAGTTTCTCCGGTACTCCAATAATATATATTAGGGCAGCCCAGAGGTTCTCGCGGTTGGAGAGGGATACTAGCAAATACCGGAAATCTATACATAGTTAGAATATGGTTACATGGTACTCCTAACATTTTTCCAAAACCATCCTCATGGTAAAGCATTAGTCAATTTTTCGTAGGGTGGGATGAAAACCACATTAATAGTCGCCAACGTTGTTTTCGACGGTTAAAATGTGTCTGGCAAGTACAACATTAGCCATCACTATGTAAGCAGTGTCCAATAGAGCTGTGCCACGATGTTTTTCACATTTAAGCAGGTGCCTTATCAGTTCTGCGGGGATTCAGTCAAGACGGTTTACCTTTCCATTTTTCAATCATCTAGTAGTTGCGACTATACTTTCTAGGTGGGATATTCGACAAAGACCTCCTCACCCGGCAGAGCAATAGCACTAATCGGGATCCTTTTGTCATTGCGATTTAGTACATTTTGAAAGTAGGTTTGTATACCTTTCCAGGCAGGGGAATATTCTGCTAGTGGTTTTATTGTTACGAGCCAACCATTTTTCACGATGGTTTTGTTTATTTTCGATGACCAGGCGGTATTGCCCATCAAACTAATCATTGCAGATCTCGGTGGTTTCTTCCGATTGTATTTTGCGAAGCGGAAATACTTTCTACGTTATTATTGTGCCGGTTTAGTTAGTCGGTGATACCTGATTGGTGACTCGCTGCAGTGATGCTTGATCATTTAAAACATCAACATTCTATCGACCGGTCTTTTGTGCTTTTGTATTAAATGTAGATGACATTTTTTCTTATCGACACCTCTGTTGGGTCTAACATCGGATATGCTGGTGGAGTGTCGCTTAGAGACTGTTCTTCCATCATTCGATCTCCACGTTATTTTGTGGATTCTCTTATGTGGAAAAACATACTTGATATAACTAAATTGTACATTATTGCCATGTCTTTGACGCGTTGGCCCTGTTTGTTACTATAAAGTGGAGTGCAAGCTGTTAGGACCGATGTCTGCACTAAAATTTCACACGATGACTTTAATGTTGGGTGCTGTATGTTATTGGTGACTTGCCCCAACTTGACAAAGAATAGATCTTTCACGTCATATTGATAGAGCGGAAGACAATGATATGTTGATTCACTTGCTTCCCATTAGACATTCTAATTATTCGGTCAAATGAGCTATTCGAATATCGAATAGTAAAATTGAAAGTATTCGATTATTCGAATTATTCGTTCAAGCAAAAAAAAGTTTATTGGTATCAAAAAATCAGAAAAAAAATCGTTTTCTTTCAAAACTTAACAAAAAATAAACGTTAATTTAGTAATAATTAGCATATATACAGTTAGGTGCAAACATTCGCACATTTTCCAATTTTCAACAAAAGTTCAAAATTATCAAAAAATTCAATGTTTTTTTAATTTTCTTAAATGCTGATTCAAAATCTATTTCAATACCTATCCAGTGGTACCTTTTCTGTATTTATACCGTGCCAACAAAGTGGTTTTTGGGATCAAAGGATGTTTCAATGATTTTACTAAAGTTTTGATCAAATCTTGAGGTGTTGCCTCCCATTTCTCTACGAAAGCCTGTTGCAATTCCTGGAGATTCGTTGGAGTAATATTTCTGCCTCGAACTCTTTTTTAGTAGCCTGTAAATTTCGATGGAATAGAGTTCCGGGCTTCCAGCTAGCCACTTCATAACAGGCACATCCACCTCTTGAAGGTACTGGTACTTGAGGTGAACATTAGAGCTATATTCGCCCCCCCCCCCCCCTCAGTTACATGTGTCCCCAGAACATGCTCGATCCACTGCCATACGAGGCACATTTTTCAATGCAATATTGTGCAAATCACTCTTCTGATCTTCTGTACACTTCCTCGCCCATTGTTGCCATGTTAACACATCCTGCACTTGTCACAGAACGCGACTCTTCTCCATTGATCTTTCGTCCAGTCCAAATGCTCTCGGGCGAACTGAACGCGGGCTCGTCGGTGAGCTGGGATCAATTTCGGCCCGTTTACTAGTCTGGGTGAGCCAGATCACCTTCTTGAAGTCATCTTCTAACTATATCCACTGACTGACTTGTCGTTGTGTATTCTAGACAATGACCCTGGGGGTTAAAAATGGGGGGGACTTAACTTTCTACTTTTTGTGGTAGTATATTATGAGTAAATTGCCTCTTTTTCTGCTGGCTCGAAAAGTTGTAAACATTGTGAATATATAGTAAATAATATTTGTACATAAAAAGCCGAAATTTTTTAAATCAAAAAACTCGAATATTCGTTACAAAATATTCGAATATCGAATATTGCAAAACAAGCCGAATAAATTCGAATATCGAATATTCTAATATTCGCTTGGAATGTTTACTTCCCATCCAATCGAAAAGATCGTTTGGGAAAATATAAAATGCTAAAATCAAAAACCATATAAGTGATTTAGACCAATCGCGTATAATAAGTTACTGGTTTCGATTGTAGACATAATTTTGGCAATCCCCAACATACCACTGGTACAATTAAGAATGGCTTCATCGAGTTGATCTGATTTGCAACAAGAAACTCATTTTGATATCGACGTATTTGGTACATTTGTTCAAACAAACCGTAACCAAATTAGTTCCAGTTGATATGGCACACAGTAGTCACTGTGCTCGGATGTCGAATAGTTTTTTCTACCTGTGAAAATATTTATCATTTAAAATATTTTTATTAGTTTTAATTTATTGGGTCTACAAATAAATTTCCGACCTTTTTTACTGAAATAAAAGAGAATGAAAGAATGTTTTATTCAAAGTATGATCCTTCGGAAGCTATAACCTTCGCCCATCGTTCAGGCAATAAACAGATTTCCCGAATTAATAAGTCTGATGCTTTCGAAGCAATCCAGTCGTCGACCCATTTTTTGACGTTTTCATATGAAGTGAAGTGCTGTTATACCAGGGCTGATTGCATCGACCGAAACACGTGGTAATCAGAGGGAGCAATGTCTGGTGAATACAGCGGGTGGGGTAGAATTTCCCAGTTCTGCCTGTCCAAGTAATTTTTGACAGATATAGCAACATGTGGCCTAGCGTTGTCATGTTGCAAAATAACCATATGGTGCCTTTTGTCCCATTCCGGTCGTTTTTCAGCTAGAGCTTGCTTTAAAGCCATCAGTTTGTTACGACTGTGTTGTCTTAACAAGACATTTTTGTAAATTTGTTTCTATTCTCCACGGTTTCTTGCGTCCGGGTTTTTTGTTGTCTAAACGTGGTTTCTTGCGTCCGGGTTTTCGCTGTGTAAACGTGGTTTCTTGGTGGATGGATTCTTGTGTGTTTTCTTCTGTTATGTTGGCAACGGAACGAAAATGGGAGAGAAAGAGAGAACAATGCGCATCGAGTGTGTGCAAAGTAAAACGTTTTGGAAAAAATGTTTTTTCTTGTATGTCTCTCTTTTGTACCAACGAAAATTTGGTATAAAGGAGAGACAGAGAAGAGAGATGCATTTTCTTCTAAAACGTTTTACGAGCTGTGCGACGCTCGAATATTTTTTTTGGGGTATGACATTCAGTTTGTGATTTTTTGTAAACACGGTCGAGTTTTGATTTTTGAACAAAATTCAATAAGAGTTTTTATAAATAAAGTCGAGTTTGGAGTTTTTTTTTGTGGAAAATAAATAAAATAAAGTTTGTAAAATTTTCAAGTTTTGTGAAAAAAAAAAAAATAAATAAAATTAAAAGTTGAGAATTATTTTTGACTTGGAGTTTATTTTGTCGGGGGCAAGTTATAAAACCAAATTGGATAATTGAGTCCGATAAGAAGTGCGAATTACTTGGATGTTCAGTAAAATATTAGACGTTTTGGATTTCAACGGTGTGTTGCTGTGATCAAGATACTTCAATAGTTAGTGGTTGGCGGTGATTTTTTTTGTTTGGGTGTGGTTCGCACAGTTATTATTGGATAATATATCGGCAAGTGAACGCCGCAACGAGTTTTAATAGGCGTCTGTGCTCATGACTGGCCTAAACTTTGATGGTGAAATTTTTATTGGCATATTTTGTTAACGCGACATATTTTATTGATCGGCGTGAAGACGTCACAGTCAAAGTTATCAATTTAAAATCAGCGAGAAACCGGTCGCGTAGCCAACATTTAACGGTGAATTGATTTGGCGGATATACGCCTAACCAGTTTCGGGTGGCCAGTTGAGGCCATTCGTTTTATATTGGTATCGGGGAGAGGCCCCGCAACGATACGGGTGGCCAACCGGCCATTTGTATTTATTTGGTAACGGGGAAAGGCCCCGGAACGAACGGTAGCCAACCGGCTATTGTTTTTGTTTTGGTATCGGTGGTCTGCTGCAACATTTTGAGTCCCAACCGGGCAAAATATTTGAGGATCGGCGAGACAACGCCCAACTTATTTTGGCGGCCAATCGAGGCCAAAATTTTTACCGACCGCACAAGGTCGCAACGGTCCGGGGCGGCGACCCTGAGGCATGACGGCCGCGCAAGGCCGCAACAGGTGTATTATTAAGGTACAATTTTTTTTTTATTTTTATTTTTTTTTCATTTTTTTTTGGTATATTTTTTATTTTTAAAATTTTTCTTAAATTATATAAACATCTTTGTAATCGAGCGCCGCACAGCGGGTGCACGCTTGATGCGTATTGTTCTCTCTCTCTCGTTCCCTCCCTTTCTTTTTTTTTTCGGGAAGTTGTTTTCTTTTTGTTTTACCTTTTAAATAAAATGAATTATTAAATTTTTCGTTTGGTATGATGGGAGCGGAGACTCCCTCTGTGTCGGTTTAGTGTTTGCGGTCCCTTGGTGCCCGCATCCAATTTCGTAACGGGGGCTTTGCCCTGTTTGAATTCGAATGGATGCGCGCACCAAGGCACCTCTCTCCCATTTATAATTTTTGAGTTGTTCGTTCCTCAAGTTCCGGCCGACGAATTTCGGCGGAACATCCGGGTTTATTATTATTATTTGCGTTTTATTTTTGTTTAAATTATCTGTATTAATCACGGTGTAAGCCAGGAGCCATGCATGCCTCAAACCCCACGACCCTTCGCTCTTCTCCCTGAGAACGTAGCCGGCAAAATATCACCGTGGAGGCCTCTGCATGCGCTTAGTGAATATCTGCAGGTTGGCAGTAGCCAGCCTGTAACAAGTTGTCGTCGATAAACTTGTCCCGAAATGGTTTCACGCTCTTTCAGCAGCTCATAATAGACGACCCCCTTCATATCCCACCAAATACAAAGCATCGCCTTCGAAACATGGATATTTGCTTTTGGCGGTTACGGGCCTGGTTCACCTGGCTTGACCCACGCTGGTTTGCGCTTTGGACTGTCATAATGGATCCAGTTTTCATCCCCAGTGTTGATCCGATGCAAAAACCCCTTCCTTTGTTGTCGTTGAAGCAACAATTCGCAGATGGTTTTCCGACATTCCATGTCCCTTTCTTTCAATTTGTGTGGCACCCAATTTCCCAGCTTCTGAACCAATCCCATTGCATGTATACGTTGCAAAACACCTTGTTGGGTAATATTCAGCTCTTCTGCCAATTGTTTTTCAGTCTGACAAGGGTCCACATCAAGCAATTCTTCCAATTCTGTATCTTTAAATTTTCTTAGTCTGCCTTCACGTTCTTTGTCTCTTACGTCAAAATCACCAACTTTGAATCGTTGAAACCACTCTTTGCATGTTGTTTTCGATGGCGCATGTTCACCGTAAACTTCCACAAGCAAACGATTTGTTTCCGCTGCACTTTTCTTAATGAAGTAGAACTTCCCGCAAATGTTGTTTTTTACTCTTTGAACAAATGTCACTAGTAAATTAAAGCTTGACATCTAACCTCCAAAAAACATGTATTGCCCGATAGAATAATATGCAAGCAGTGATACTAACGACACCTATCTAAAAAGGTCGTAAATTTATTTGTTCACCTAATATTTTGTATTAATATAAATGCTTAGTGTCAAGCTAATGTGGAAGAGGAGAAAATAATATATTCTGGTTTTTGCCGAAAGTTTTTCGTTTATGAATGTGTTAATGTTGATCGTTCGGCTAGTGCTGGCGGATCCTTCTGCACATAACGCTCAGAAATCATGTTTTGAAGTTTGAAAGGAAGAGAATTGATCCAATAGAATGCTAATACTTGATATTATTGAGAAGCTGAATACTTCAGGCATTTGTTGGGTTATCGATTGCAGCGAAATCAAGCATTTATGCTGTAGTGCGAGCTTCATCCACACCGGCCGTTGATGTTTGCAGTTTTGGACCAAGTTTAAGTAAAACATCATCTTCTGCTGTATCTAAAAATCGTATATAAACCCTCGTTTTCATCATCTGCATCATTATGTACCAGATCAAATGCTGAAGCTGCTGCAACTATATAGCAGCTATTTCTGCGATGTCATTGATTTCCTCTGGAACCTCGAGGTCACCTGCATCAATTTCGATGGTTACTCGACTACAAATTGATAATACGTCTTCCGTTGCTCACGTTGCCAGCATTTCATCATACAATTATAACAGAAGAATCTGTGCGCGGAATTAGTAACTTACCTGTTAATATTATTATTAAATCAGTTCCTCCAAAGTGTTGATTGCACCTCTCAAGATTTGCCCCGGACTGCTGAAGAGTTTAAATACTAATTCCTAATTGGAGTTTTATCTTTGAAATTGAAATTTTGAATTTCATGCTACAGATATTTTAATTGGGTTGAGCAAATTGGGGGATTCGGCACCAAGCGCGGATCCAGAAAAGGTCCCAGGGGGGAGGGGGGGGGGGCATATTTAAAAAACACAAAATTTTCAAGAACTAAAATATAACATTACATTTTATTTAAAAAAATAAAAATTCGGTGCAAAATTATAAATCAATAGAAACTTTAATTTTATTAAATTCACAATAAAAACTCTATTCTTCTGTTCGATTGCCTTCCGTATCGATCAATGATATTCGATGGCTTTAATTCCTGAGCAATATCTCTGTGAATATGGAGAAGGGCTAGTCCAACTAAGCGAGATTCAGTCATAGTAGACCGAATCCACGTTTTCAACCGTCTTATGGTTGAAAAACTCCTCTCAGCACATGTGACACTAACCGGTAGGCTTGCTAAAATAATTAATATCGTTTGAATCGCGGGAAAAACTTCTACATCACAATGGTCCAGTGAGCTTATTGCATCGGTTGGAATAATACCTTTATTTTCTTGTTCTCGTAACCATTTGTTGTGCCAGATAATTATTTCGCCTATTACTGTTTCAATAGAAATGTTCCTTTTCTGGAAATTTTAATTTAGTGAAAATTGCTTCACTTGTAGATTGTAGAGTCTTTGGTGATAGTTTTATAATGTAAGATGGAATGACTGCACCTAACTCTAATAGATTTAAACTATCGTTTCCAAATCTTGTTTTAATATCCTCAATTACAGAATGCAGCATGGGAATATAAATTGTAATTCCGTAATAATCGATAGGTGCTGCAATATCAGGATTCTCTCTATTTGTTTGTCGTTTAACGAGCCGCGGCAAAGATATATCAACGTCTAATTCTCTCATCAAGTCACTCGCTTCTTAAAAAATCGTAGAAAACACTTCTTCGCTATGCGTTCTTTGAAATTCCAGCACTTTTAAACCATCTAGAAATGAATTATTAGCAGATAATTTATCTAAATTTATTTTTTGCAACAATTTACTGAATGGTATAGAAATGGCTAAACTATGGGATAAACAAAACAAAGCAATTATGAATTCGGAATTGCAAATGCATAAATTAAATAATTTTGCCACCTAGATATTAAAGTTGAAGCTTCGATAATTTGTGAAAACTAGGATTTAAAAAGGTTTACAGAATCATGACGCTCTACCCAACGGGTTTCACATAAGGAATGTAGCTGCCGCTTTAAAATACTTTTTAAAACAAAATTTCGTTTAGGTGATGCATTAAAAAAATTAATTATTTCCTTCATTGTTCCCACTGCATTTCTAATAGCTTGTGCATTAGAAGATTTGGAAATACTTAGATTAAGTGCATGATTATTACAATGGCACTGTACAGTATGTGATAACTCTTTCTGTATTTCGGAAACGGCACCCGTCTGAACTGAAATCATTACACTGCAACCACCAATGCACACTCCTACACAATTAGAAACATCGAAAAAATTATCCTTTAAAAAATATACAACGATTTGTCCTATTATCTTACCACTGAGTATTGGTTCTTCGGAAGTTAAAGTATTACTATAATTTGCATTACGGCAATCTAGAAATGCAACAAAATCTTCCCGGATACCACTATTATACACGTAACGAAACACGATTGACATTTGCGATGTGTGGGCAGGGATGGGCGGGTAGATTACGTAAGGTAATCTACGTAGTTGTCGACACGTAATCTAACACGTAGATTACATACCGATTTTTTGCTTTCCAGACGTCAACAACGTAGACAACGTCGATAACTAAGAAAATGATATTAAAAACTTAATTTTTAATTATTTTTCGTTAACCACACTATTAAAATTTGTGAAAAATTACTTAAATCTAATTCTGACAGTTTTACAAGCATTTTATAAATTACAAATAAATTTAAAATCTCTTAACTAAAGACTTCTATCTAAAACTATTGAATATTTTAAATATTTCAATAGATTTAGGCTTAACGCGCCCTCTTCTCACGTCATCTTGATGTCTGTATAAAAATTTATTTATTTTAGTTATAATAATAATTTAAACATATAGCTATATTTAATTTATCTATAGCTAGTTAATTTTATTGCAGTTGGCTGAACTCATAACCGCAGATATAATTCTATATCGAAACCATCCGTAGCCGTACATTGTAACTTTATAAGTGCCTTTGATTAAATATTCTCTTAGAAATTTATTAGTTTTGGTTTATGTAGTTATTGTTAGCCAAAGACGAAATATCACGTGTACGAGTATGTGCACTCGATACATTAACCACCTATCTATGCATGGTAGGGGTAAATGAATTGCCACGCAGCGATGTTAACGTTTTCCCAGAATATGTTTTACCTGCAATAGCGCCTCTTGCAACGGACGCTTAGACAATTGTAAAAGTACCATTCGCTAAAAATTTGCTGAAACAGCCATATCTTCGTCCAGAAAATTAACGGTAGAATTCGTAGAAGTTTTGACAACATCACCATTATCTAGGAGTATTCCAAAATTACATTGGATTCTAACTTACAATGATTTCTAAAATATAAATTCATAGTTATAGCATTGACCAGTAAATACGTATGAAAGTCATTAAAATTACGTGTGTGCTTCAAGTTTTCATGCAGCCGTATTTTTAAAGATTTTTTGCACACTTCGTCTCATAATTATTATTAATTTTCATTAATTTGGTTAACAATATTTAAACAAAACTAATAAATTACTAAGCGAATATTTAATCAAAGGAACTTACAAAGTACAGCTACGGAGAGATTTGATATAAAGTTATATCGGCGGTTGTAAATTCAGCCAACTACAATAAAATTTATAAGGTAGACAACTTCGAGCTACAGAGATGCAATCCTCGAATACATAAAGAAATATGTGTAATCGGCCGGATTGTTTTCGGGCAGATAGGTCGGTTGACGGTTTGAACTGTGGTAAGATTCCTTTGGCCACTTTCTCTCGTGCCCGCTTGAGTCGCCATTGCAGGTAAAACATATTCTGGGAAAACGTTAAAATCACTGCGTGGCAATTAATCTACCACTACCATGCATAGACAGGCGGCTAATGAATCAAGTACACATACTCGTACACAAAGTATTTCGTCTTTGGCTTACAATAACTAGAAAAACAAAACTAATACATTTCTAAGCGAAAATTTAATCAAAGGCAATTAACATGTGCCGAGGGATTCGATCTAGAATTGTATTGGCGAATGTGAATTCAGCCAACTGCAATAAAATCTATAAACGAGTCAACTTCCAGCTACAGAGATGCAAAAGTTTGCTGATCACATGCACATCACCAAGAACTTTGTTTTAATACTTTTATCTTTGAGTGCTTAACACAAAAAAAATCTGTCAATATGTTGACATTACTTTCACTGCTATAATAATATTTTTTTTTTTTTAAGATTCTTAAAATTTAATAAAAGTAGACGAGTAATTAATCTTATTCGAAGTTACTACAATAAAGCAAAATTATAAAAATTAAATAAACCGTCAATATAATTCATAAATTTACTATTCTCTCTCTGCGTAGTTATGAATGGCAGAAGCTTGAAAATTGCATACGAGCGAAATCAGAATACACTCAAATTTTATTAAAATTCGCAAATTTAATTTAACTTTTTTCGATTGTCAAACAATTTTTTATCGATAATGGATAATTATCAATTTATTACGCAATTTATGACTGAATATTAGGCACAGTATGTTTCATAAATAAAGTGTCAGCTATCAATCAGTAGTATGTATATACAGACAATTCATGCTGAGTTTTATTATAAGTTTCGATAGATGGCGTAAATTAATTTATCAAGTAGTTCTCGACGTTGTCGACGAGTTGTCGACGTTGTCGGCGAGTAGTCGACGTTGTCGACGAGTAGTCGACGTTGTCGACGAGTTGTCTACGAAATCGTGTAAAAAGTAGTAGTCGACGCGTAATCGCCCATCCCTGTGTGTGGGATATGTCGGTCGTTTCGTCGAAAATTACGCGATAATATTTTGTTTGCCCCATTCTTTCCTTAATAACAGAAAGTATTTCGGCACCACAACATTGTATGAGTTCATTTTCCGTTGTTTTACTGATATAAGTTGATCTTCTGGAATTTTTAAGCTGTTCTTCTAACTCTTTATCACCAGCGTGAACTCAGTATCTTAGAATCTCACGAAAATTTCCTTCGTTTTCTCTTTCTTGATTTCGGAATAAAGGACCATCATCTCTATGACCGCGAAAAGCAATATTTTGACGACCTAGAAGAATGATGGTCTCAATTATGGGGATAAGTCTCTTTCTGTTTTCGAAAATTTGTTTATTTCGATGTGAATCAATTTGATTTCTTATGTCAATGGTCGGAGGTTCATGACTATTTAAGAAAAACTTGCCAGATTGAACTGCTTCACAATGATATTGCGCTTGATTATGATTGTTTAAAATGCCATCGTTTCCTAGTAATTTTGCGAATGAAATAACAGGTTTAGTGACCAATGCTTTAAGTGAAACAGTTTTATGTTTTCCACCAAGGTTTGAATGGGTAAATAATAGGCAGTATTTACAAAATAATCTTTTTTGCGTGACTGAAAAAACTAACCAATGGAAAGCAGTTAAATGATTATGGGAAACATATCGCTTTTCGATTTTCCCATTTTTTTGTGTTGGTAATAGGGAAACTTATAATTGCTCGGTAGTATCCACGGATTTTTAATTAAATTATTTTTGTATACTCGTCAACATTTAAGATTGTCTTGTTTTTGATATACCGGCCAATATCAAATTGGTGGTTAATTTCTTCATTTGAGGCGTTTTGAATATTTACATTGATAATAGAAACAGAATTGTTTTCAGTTACAGTATCGTCACTGGCATGCGCAAATGCAGGTGTACATTGAATATTAACTTTAGTAAAAAAGGAATCAATTTTTGCATTTCCCAACTTCCGTTTACTCATTATTTCTAATTTTCGACAAACACAACCTGTTGTGTGTGGTGCCGATAATAAACAAAAATTTTCAATACTTTTTGAAAACTTATTACACAAATTATTAAAATGGTTGATCGATTTTTGTGGGTGTGGGCTGTTGTAATAAATTCTGGGATACCTATTTGTTGCATAGAAATGTAATTCAATGAAGGACGATCGATTGTTGTGGCCACGCCCACGGATGTTGTAATAATTACATGGGTATCTATTTGAAGGGTATTACCTATACAGAGAAATATTATTTTTTCGCACAGTTTTTGGCAACTGAACTATTCCAATATATTGTAATTTATTTCGTAAAAACTTCTTGTACCAACCAGTACGATATAATGATTTTAAACGGTTGCTCCCCTTTGGGGTAGTTTTCTATAAGTTAAATTATGCGATTTTATTGTAAAAAGATTCCAGTACTACCCCCACTATATACAACAAAAAATCACAGAAATGCAAAAGGCGTGGTGTGACGAAAAATTATGTTTTTAAAAATTGCACCCCGTAGGGGAAGCTTTTGGGGGGTTAAGCTATGTCAAGATGTTGTTGTTAATTTGTAAAAAATTACAATACCGCCCCAGTACGAAATAAGAAATATTAACTGAAATGTCAAAAGCATGGTTTCACCAAAAATATGGGTTTTGAAGAATTGTACCCCTTAAGGGATGTTTTTGTGGGTTGAACTATACCGATATGTTGTAAATAATTTGTTTAAAATTTCAGTACCACCCCCCAGTACGATACAATAAATATTAACAAAAATACGAAAAGTGTGGTGTAGCTTTGTCTAACGCCAGCCCACACACGAATTGCAGGATAACGGGACCTATAAAAAATTGTCTAACTGCGTGTAACAAATTTGTAATTAATTTGTAAAAAATTCCAGTACCATTTTCATTGGGTTATGCTACAAGTGCTGGTGCAGCATTAGGGTCATACGCCATCAACTAAATGTCTATAGTTGAGACAATTTTCACTTACTGTGATGTAGTTTTTGATGGATGTGATGGTCCATCGAAACGTTTGCTGCAAGTTACTTTTAATAATTGCAATCGTTATTTTTACGATCTGAGGAGACTTGATCACGCCTCAGAGTATAAATATCCTATTCTTGGATGCGACTTACTTGAGTATTATTATTTCAGAACTGTTCTTGTTATTTTCCAAATGATTCATTCAGGTTTGCCAAAGTATTTGCACAAAAAACTAAATTTTTCAAAATATCAATCTGCCTATTAACTGAGCCAATGAGTATATCCAGCCCATGTAGATCAATATTTTAAATGTCTTTCTTGTAGTTTTGATTCATTATAATCACATCATCCACAAACGAATTGATCCACACAGTTTTTCCAAATATAGCAGAGAATTATAAAAATCATCATTGCCTTAGTGCCACATTATATTATGTTGGCAGCCAAAAACAACGATATTATTACATTCAATTTGACTTACCAGCCTTGTCGCTGCACGACATTAACATTAGCAATAGGCGTGCCTATCATTGATCTTCAAAATTACAAACCACCACGACTTTACAGCGGCACGAGACTTTCAGTGAAAACGATGATTAATAATATCATCGAAGCTGGAATTTTAAATGGAAATTATAAAGGAAAATATCTAGGTGGCAAACAGTAGCAAATTTATTAAAATAAGAACGCGAAATTGAAGGAGGGGTAGGCAACATATTATGTAGAATCATCCATTTCTCCATTCAGGAGGAAACACTAAACACCTAATAGACTATCATTTAGCCAAGTAAATCAATACCAGCATGATAGTGTTTTAGACAACATAATGTTTTGAAGTTGAGATTAAAAAAACTTATATCAATCAGGCTAGAGCAAATATTTTAGAAAAAACCTTTGAACACAAATTTCTTATTCTCAGCATACAACAATTATCATGTCAATACTTATCAGTAATAAAATTCAAAATGCTAATACAATTTCTATAAATCAGATTTCCAGTCCACTCGTCTTAATCGTAAAGTAAATCTATCTTGTGACTTTGTTTTCGATTATAGTGTTGTCTAAAATTGTATTCATCATAAATCGTTCCAATCAATGTCGAAAAGGCGTTCGTCAAGTACATTCCACTTATAGCAAAACCATGATTATATTTATGAGTGTTGCCGAACCCATTTAACATTTTCAAATCTATGCTCTAACAACCTTTCCGACACATATCTAAACATTTATTAGCACCAACTTACATATTGTGGAGACTAAACTTCTGCAATTTGTGATAAAAATTGTGATTCTATAGTTCAAATAGAAACATTTAATTTTTGTCACTGCCAAATTCAAATTGATAAGAATATTTTGTGAAATGATTTCTCAAGTCGTTAGTACATCGCACATTGAAAAAAAAAATTTTTTGCAAATCATTATACGTATTTTTGACATTTTGATATAGATGATTGCTAAGAATTATTACGGTAATACACTAATTTATAGACAGGAGTATAAATCGATTGATCATAAAAACTAACACAATGCTCATTTATTGGCCAATTTTGCTGTAGATAATCATAACACTTGAGACAAGTCGTATCCGCCAAATATAACACATTACATGTACCACAGGTGGTTTTGCTTATTATAATTTTAGGTAAATTCTAAATTTAAAAATTAGTCATCATAAATTCCGATAAGTACATTACCCGATCATAATAAATAATAAAATTATATCTAAGTCACACCAGTTGAATGAAAATATTAATCCAATCTTTCAAATTATTTAACGAGTGTTAAGAAAGTACCTTGTATATTGTGTAATCGTTAATCGATATTTTCGTAGCTCGGTATTGTTGCCCTCAATTCAGTTTATTGCTATTCATAAAAATTTGATTGTTTAGATTCTCAGAAAAGAATTGTTATTCTTCAAAAGAACTGCGTATCTTTCGTTGACGGGGCGTTACAAAATCTGCACGACACCGCGAAAGCAATGTTACACATCATAGAGCCGTGTTGCATATGAGCTAAACGTTCAAGTTATTTGTAATATTAATTTTCATCAAAAATAATGGATTCAGAATCAACTATAGGCTAGCTTTATGAAAAAGGTTATTCTGTCCAAGAGAAATACTAAATATATCAGAGTATTTCGATTTCATGGAGAGAAGATTCCAGTCGTTAGAAGCAATGAAAAGCACAAAATCAATTGCAAGGCGAAAACCTACCGTGGCACCTATCCTGCCACCACTAAGACGTAAACATGCCACTACGATCGATTAAAAATTCTTTCAAGAAAATTTGGAGCGTAATTCAGATGTCAGGTACACGTATAGGATTCCTTTTAAAACGAGTGATAGTACTCGAGAAGAATGAGAAAAAATTGGTCTTGCCCGACTATTACAGCTGGACAGGAAGTTTACAAAAGATGTTCATTCAAGCGATTGTAACATTAGTTCATTCAGGAAAACAGCCACCTAAAGCACATGCGGTTAATCCAAGCAGAGCATAAAGATATCGAAGTGAATCAAATCTATTATAAACTACATCACGGTGTTCTCAAGGAAGACTACACAACAACCAAACTTCGAGTCATGTTTGACTATACAGCAAAAACTACCACGGGAGTATCATTGAATGATGAAATGCTGACTGACCCTAACATGACCCGAGCAGCAGGACCTTATACAGATATTGTATTTCATGTACTTTCCGATGCTAAAAAGATTCACCTTAATAGGAAATAACAAGCAAATTCACTGTGCTTGAATCGCAAACTATTTTTAGTGACAAGCTGGGCATCCAGGGGGTAAACCTAATTCAAGTATGCCCTATTTCAAAAGATACACTCATTTTCACGCTGTTAGCTCTTGAACCATTAAGATTTTCATTTTGCTTTCTTCAGCATAGTTGTTACACAAGCCCAGACAAACAACTTTGCCCAACATATCAAAACCGAAAAACCACATCTATACAGTAACATTTTTGTGTTATTTTTTTCATTTTTTTTTTTATCATTTTTTGTCCATTTATTGAATTTAAAACGATTTAATTACCTTAATTTTTTCCTAAAATTTAATATTTTTCTTAACTTTTTAATTTTCAGAAGATTTATTAAAGTCGTTGGTGAATTTAATTTGTTTTAAGATTTTTTTCGGCTTTTCGGACAAAATATCATTTTAATGGACAATGTAAACCATTTATTTTCAATAACATTCGAACCTTTATATTACGAAAAGTGGTCAGCATATTTTCAATATATGTATGTATTTGCGCCTATCATCGAATCGATTAATTCCAAGAACATTCTAAATAATTTGTTTTACACATTTCCATGCCTCAAGCTGTCATTCACTGAGGCCATTTTCAAATGCATCATCTTTCTCCAAACGACGAATATCTGGTCCATTAAGTATTCCTGTAATAGAAAACAAAATGCGAGATCAAATTTTATTTTATCAAAACTTAGATTCAAATAGATTCAAACACCAACCTTCTTTTATTTTCATTCCACTTAACAGTTGAAAAAAGCGATACAATTCGACGAAGGCATTTCCATCTGGATTCAGCATTTTTATAAAATTGTTTACTATTTCAAGCTTGATATGAAGTGGTGGTAGCAATATTTTTTCAATTGGCACAGCCTCAACGATGTTGTCGTAACAAAATCTAATGTTCTCACGTAAAGCCCAGCTCCGTTCGTTGTATTGGTCGCTTTTAAACGTGTATTCCATAAACACATAAAACACATGTTTTTGTGTGACCCAATTGCATGCCTCTTAAAAGAGTTATCATCACTTTTAAATCTGCACAAACTATCCATTGATGGTCATTGGCTGCGGGCCAATAGTCTGGTAAAAGTCAATTTAATGTTAATTTTTCGGTAAATTCATTTATTTTTCAAAAACTCTATGACAAACTGATCGAAAAATCTGTTCTAAATCCGATTTTTACCATAGTAAACGATTTACCCGACTATTGGCCCGCAGCCATTGTATTTAATCAAATCAATGATTTTTTTCATTGATTGATAGGTTTCCTTTGTGTTTGTACTGAGTGCAATTAGAATGGAATTCTTTGAGTTGGTAACGTGAAGGAAAACTGCCTTCAAGTTGCTTTTAGAGGAATCGATAAACAATCGCCAATCTTCAGGATTATATGTATTGTGCATTATGGATACCATACCTCGGATATCAGTACAAAAAGAGAATGAATTATTCTCAATTGGTTTGGAAAAAAACGTAAAATGACGATGACGATTTATTGCCCATAAATCCAAACATTTAGAGCCAAAATGTTTACTTGTTTTAAATTCTTTGACAAAAGAATTGCTTGTCGCTGCGATAGTTTCTGGCGTCGTACCATAATATTCAAACGATTTTGCGAGATTTCAATTTGATTGCATGGCGCAGTGACATTTACGGTTGATATATTGATGCAGATGTTTCTCCGGTTTCATGTGATTCAAATATTAGTGGTAAATATTCCTCAGTTGGGCTTGATCTTTCCGGAACAGGAATTTCAACTGATTGCGGCAGCGGCAGTTGATCATTTGTCGTTTCAGTGTATTCAGGTCAAAGAACCAAATTTTTTTTTGTTCGTACCGAAAATATAATTCATTTCATATCCATATCATCGGGACACTAAATAGCAATGTGGCATAAAATTCAAGTCAAACAAAAATTTACATCTCAAAAATGGTCCTAAATTTTTTTTATTTCATTTCTATTTTTGTGAAGCAGGTATCATCGGTTAACGGGGAAAGAAACGAAGATGAAGCTGCTTCTTTGAGAACCCGTGTGGGATGGCTCATTACATAATTTATTTTGAAGCTGTTTATATACTATTGCTAGGCGCTGCTGCTTGGCACTTCCTTTGTTTTTAAGTTATGGATCATTATGTCGTAAATTTTAAGGGTTTTTGTGTTGATTTTGTAGTTAAGTAAAATGCTGGTGGTTTTGTTTTTGTGTATTTTCAGGGTGTGAATTTTGGTCGTAATTTGATTGTGAGTCATGAGTCATGAGAAATTTGTATACGTACAGTATACAAAAGTCTCATAACTCATGAGTCAAATTGTGTCCCAAATGTATACCAAAATCTTCTAACCCGTCTAATTTCGGTTCTTTTGTGATTCTGTGCAAAATTGTTAAATTTTCATTGAATTTAGTGTACCTATAATTTTCAGATTTTATCTGTTATGCGAAACTTAATTTTTAGTACTATTTTTTAAATTTGGTTTTCATTGATGTGTTCTTTTTATCTTATTTGAAATGAGCGTCCTGTTTGGCCTAAGTATGCTGACCTCCAATTGCATATAGCTTTACATGTGTATACAGATCTCTGCACAGGTGGACCCATGTTTTCTCTAGACGGCAAAGTAGGAGCCGGAGTCTTCTGTGAGAAGCTTTTGCCAAAACTGACAAGACCCAACAGGGTCGTCAGAAGAATGATTTTGTAAAAGTTGCATGGACGAAGAGGAGGAAGAGACTTTCGATAACTTCCTATGCTTGTGTTCGGTACTATCCTATAGAAAGCATGGGTATTTGGGTGTGTACAATATGTCCAGCCTTTCAGATCTCACGGACTGTTTAGTGCGAGATATATGGTGGATGTGGTTTTAGGTCTTGATTTGTTAGGCAAAGTTGTTTGTCTTGAAAATCATAATGGTTCAAATGCTATTGGTGAGCAACGAAAAAATGTCTGTTTTTTACAATATTTTGTATAAAAAACCTGAGGGTGAGCCTTGAGCCCCAAAACAGATTGTATTATAAATAAATAAAAAATAAAAAAAAATTAAAAAAACATTTTTATTGGACATTTCAATTCCACGATAGTGTGGAAATTTAGAAATATTAAAAATATTTATAGCGAAAAGCCTACAACTATGACTTGATATATTTAGAAACCCATAATATATAACACATGACACATTAAAAACACTCAGTCGTAACTTTTTGTCTGGTTATAACAAGGAATCGAACCCGGGCCGAGATCCTCGAATAACAGAACAAATGCTCTATTTACCTTGCTATCGAGGGTAAAAATTTTCCCATTATATTATTTTTGAGACCACGACTTGTGTCATGTTTCAAATTATTTCAATTTCCATTTGATGAATATTTGTGAAACTTTCCCGGTAAATGAAACTTCCAGTTGCTTGATATTTATAGTGCCTGTTTTTTGCCAACTCATATTAAGCTGGACAAAATTTTTATGGTATATAAATAACTTTGGTCCTGATAAGTCGGCATTACCCAATAGTATTATACCAGCGAACGTACAACGAACGACTTACTTAACCTTATTCTAGCTGGAAGCTATCTGCTAGGCCAGCTTAGAAATTTATCACATTCCTAGTAAATGGACGCTTTCATTGCAGCCCCAAAGAACTTGGACTTATAAGCTTAGTTTCTTCCCTACCAAACATTTTGAAAATACAGAAGGGAGCTCACATTAGGAATTCCATTTAACCAATTACGCTATTGAAATCCCAGCTTGCAGATTGCAAAAAGAAAGCTGTAAAAACTGCTCTCCACTCCCTTGAACATGAAGAATACTCCTTGATAACTTTTCTGGATATAGAGAGGTCCTTAACAACATCAGTTCAAAGGCGATCATGCAAGCAGTTTTTTATCCATGCGAGGACGAATCATTCAGGCGCGGGATATTACTTCCACTTCTTTGGAATTTGGTCATAAATGATCTCTGTATGTAATAAAACCTGAAAGAGTGCGGCTTTAATGTAGTTGTGGCCTATGCGGATGATGTTGCGATTGACGTGTCTCACCTTAAGGAAACACGTGCTAAATTCGCTTAGCATTATCCTCAATTGGGCAAACAAAGTGAGTACCTTAAACTTTAAGCGTATGTACACTGAAAAAGCGACGTTTCAAAGTCTTATTGTGAGCAGGAAATTAAGCTGGAGAAGCATATTAGAAATAGTAATAAAGCTGCAACAGCGCTTTACTAATGTAAAAATGCTATTGGGAAAAAATGGGGTCTGGAAACCTCATTGTATTTTGGCTCTGTGTTTCTTCTGTTAGGCATATTATATAATATGCGGTTACTGTTTGATAGCCAGCTTTAAATATTTTTACCAACCTATAATATTTCATGAAAGTACAGTGAGCAGCTGTGTATTAGTGTGGATCCTAGAAATACATCCCCTCAAGTACTTTAAATTCTTCTTCATCTCACACCCCTAGGAGGTGGTAGGTTAACAAATGGCTGCTAGATCATCTATAAGGCTCAACTCCATCTACATCTCCAACCGTAACAATACAGAACACTCATTTATTCTAAGAAACGAGAAAATCCCAAATACTACATCGGAATATCACCTATACCATCTCGCCACCATCTTTTTGTTTTGGAGTAGTATTACCCACCACAGAGGAATAAAAAAGCATTTCTAAATACTGAAGGAGTTAATTTTTTCACTGATGGTTCAAATATGGATGGGCAGGTTGAAATATTATAGCCCACAATTGAATTATTGCATGAAATGAAAAAACGTTCGCTACAGACAGATAAAATAAATTTAATTTCACCAAAATTCGGCATCTCTACAGTCCAGGAGGGTTGGAGTGGAGTGTGGTGTGCTTTAGAAGTGAAGTGTGGTGTGTTCCAGACCTATTGTACACATTCATGGAGAAATAATTTCAGGTGTTAACCGCGGCATATCTCTGTGGTCTATATGTAAAAAGGCATAAGTATAAATTTACGATTTTACAGGAGAGCAAAATGTAACTTTGAATTAGATTTTAAAATCGACAGATGATTTAATTTTGCCGTTTGCCACATGATTCAATTAAAAATATTCAATGTTTACTTTAATGTTAAATAAATTTAGAATGCTACTTATTTGCATAGAAAATTTTAGGAAAAACTATATTAATTCCTTTTTTAAATATTTAGATTTTCACAAAAGAAGGCACAAGTTACATGTGCCCTTCTCAAACTTTTTGATTAATAATTATCAAATAATTAAAACAACATGTGCCTTTTTAGTTCAATTTATTTGTAAAAAATGTACATGTTATACCTTTTTCATTATGTTATTAAAAAATGAATTCAATTAATTTATTAAAAACTAATATAAAAAATAAATGTATTTCAATGCAATTAGGAACGTAGAACAATAACTTCTTCATCGTCTACTAGGTCAGGGTGTATATCAATCCCATCCTCCGTTTGTAGATTTAAGTAAAAATCTCTATATTCTGGAGCCACCATTGGTAATAAATCGATAATATCCTTTTTTTTCTTTGAATTTATAAGAAGAGGCCCAGAGTAGCATAAAGTAATATTTTGAACACTCAGTGTGGTTGCCCCTCGGCGTCTTAAATTTAACGTTTTGAATGGTTAATCGTGGTCTAAAGAACATTTATACATCAGTTTCCCAGATTCCTGAGTATATCGTAACCATTTTACGCTCTGCCACTTGAACTTATTTCCATCTTCATCGACGTTTCGCCACATCAATTTTGTTTTTGACGCTTCCGCAAAATTTAAAAATTTATGTTGCTCCATTTCCAATACTAAGAATGCCTTTTTGGATCTAATTGATCTTACAAATTGCATCCAATTTCTGGGATGGTGAATGTCGACAGATGTTTTTTTTCTGCTTTTCAATAATAGCATGGTCCGTATCACACTCCATATGAGTGTGGCCTACTTGTAAACATTTATGGTCGATTTGTTCCATATGTATATTCTCTTGGATGAATGCTAAAAACATTGTGGTAACGAAACTATTTTTATTTTGACCACTGCAAGGGTCACTGTAAAAAACGATTTTATTGATCGAATGTGGCAAAGATTTTAAGTGAGAGAATATACAAGAGGCTACTTCATTTCCTCCTCTATTTGCCAAACCTTCATGCCACATATAATTGAATGGTTGATTGGAAATACAGTCATGAATGGTCAAGGTTTATGTCCATAAGGATCTTTTATAAAATGCAACATTTGTATTTAAATTCGGCGTTTCGTTTTTCTTGATATGCTGCTTCAGCTGCCTCATGATGAGAACGTTGTTCATCTTGTAATTTACTTTTTTCGAGTCCTTCGGCTACTTTAATTTTCAAATGAAATATTTCACAAGTATTACATGTGTCGACACCCGGTTTTTTGAATTTAATATTCATAGTTTTGAATATCTCTGTATATTTCCATATTGAGGCAGGTTTATCGCAATTTTTTGCATATAAATTATACATTAATTGTATATTAAGATCTGCATGTAAGTACCGTTTATTAGTGTCGCGTCTTGAATAGTGTGACTCATAAATTGGGAAACTATTAATGTGATCCATAATTTCGGTTGTCACACTCTCCGGTAGACGTTTGGTTGTCGAACAGTGTTTGCCACGGTTATCTAGACATACAGACTCTGGTGAAAGAATTTTTTTTTTTTGTTATTGTTCGTAAAAATTTGTCTGTTTCTCCTAACGTTGCTTTCAAACATACTTTACATACTTCAACACGATTGCTATTAATAAGCAAAAAATAATTACATATATATCTTCGATTTTTTTATACGTTGTGTTTGTAATCCGTTGGCATTTTTTATTTCTCACTTCAATTAAACTGCTAGTAAATGCCGCCCGCAACTCGTATTTGGCTAGTTGCCAATAGTGCGCAAAAATTTTATTTTGATCCTCGGATCCTTTTTGATCCTTTGAGGAATTTTACTTTTACAATTTCGACGACATGGTTTTACCGGTTTACATTCTCTTGGTGGTTTTGTAACACCTTTAAGTGTTACATAGCTTTGTCCACTATTTTTTTTTACTTGTTTTACGTTTTGCGTGCCTTTTACAGGTGAAACCATTTCGAATTGTCTTTGAATTTCTTCTGCCATTTCCACAAGAGAAGAATCACTGTCATTATTGGGTATGTAATTTGGACCGATGTCACTATCATCAAAGTTGCCGTCCATATACTATCTGAAGAATCGGAATCGTTAAAATTTGTTGTTGCACAAGATTCCATAACATTTGATTGAAGTTCCATCGTGTGCGAAGATGAGGTCTCGGCATTTGCATTTATATTAATTAATTCAGGAACAGAAATATCTGGCATATCTAACGAAATTTGTGGTTGCGTATTGCTATTCCGCGATGAAGATGGCTCGTTACTTGAAATAAAATGAACTCTATCTAATTCAGAAACTATAGTAACTGGTATGCTTAAATCTAGTATGTCCTCTGTTGCAGCAACCGGGAGTGTAAATGGCGTTCTATCTGCTTTTGGGGATGAACAATGTGGAATAATTTCACTAACTATGGAAATGTCATCGAACATAACCGTTACTCCATTTTCTGTTGGCATATTTGTTTCAACAATTGGATCTATGGTGGAAATATAAAAAATTAATTACTTATCCTGTTTAAACAATACCGCAATAATATTACCTATGTTTGAAAATTGACTGGTATTTTCGACCGTCATATTTGATATAGTTGAAACTGTTGAAAATTCACGCTCAATACAATACCACTCTAATAATTGTTTATTCTCTTATAACTTCCAAAAATTATTTTAAGGAGATCGGTACAAAACGGCACAATTTCACTTAAATAAATTATTCACTGACAAAACACAGTTATATAAAGGCTTATTTGAGATAAAACTTATTTAAAATTAAAACAAAAAGTTTTATAACACCACAACTTTCACACCATACGAATGTATGTTTTTAAATTCAATAATTTTTATAACGGCTTAGTTAGACTTATCGTTTTTAATTTACTGTAGAAAAATGTTTTTAAAAGTCACAACTAAACTTATTTCCTTTTATGTATATTTTTAACTAATTTCTTTCCTTATTTTGCTTTGGTACTATGATTTTTGGGAAAAAATAAATGTTTAATTTGTAATTTTTTGTAATTATGCCCTTTTATAAATTTCAGTTACATTTTTTGTGGAGTTATATCTTTATAAAAATTTTAATATTTCTCATTCTGCTACACATAAAATAATAAAAAATGGGTGACAATAGTAATTTTTTATAGGGAATTCGAATCTGCGGAAAAAAGGAATTGGTCATAACTCGACTTATGCCTTTTTATATATAGACCACAGATTACTCGTTCTTTTTTTTGTAAATACTGTACTATTGACAATATTTGCAAAAAACGATAAAAACCCTATGGAAGTTTATATTTTCGGTGTATCGATTTCTCTCAAACATCACTGGGACTTTCCAATTTACGGGAAAGTTTAGATATGAAGTTGCACCCCGATCAGTCAACCCGTTTGTGTCGTACAGGTGCCAAACCTTTGTTGAAAAACCGGTTTTACCAAAAATCATCAGTTCCGTTTACATTTTGCTGAACTGATCTCGACCAGTGTCGTTGAAAAATTAATTTAGAGTTTTTAGATATTAGTCGTCGTAAATGATAAGTTTTAAAAATATATATTGAAATCGAAAAAGTTATTATGGAAGCTGCCTCCGGGGACCGATTTCGGACAAAAATCATCGATCTCCCAATTTATAGAAAAAGCTTAAGTATTATTTTTACCTCGATCAATCGTAAAATGTTGTGATCAAAATTTTTTATGATTACTTTACATTATTTTACTACGCAAAGTTTGTAAAAAGATAAAACAGCTGATCGTATATAAAATAAGTCTCGTTGAATATTTTTGCTTATGAGCGAAGATTCACTGTGTTTACTTTTCTTTCAGGTTTCCCAGCCGCTTAATCGCCCTGAACATTAATAACAAATGTTACGTTTGCTCATTTGGCTACATAGCATAATGATCTGGTGGTTTATGGCTGAGCCGAAAGAATCAACTCGGTTTTAAACTATTATGATGGTGAAAATATTTTTCTAAAAATAGAAAAGCTCATATCTTCGTCTTGGTACTAACACCAACCTATAAGTACGATTTCTTTTACGCCAAATTAAACCAGATACACATCACTAGCATATAAAGAGTTTGGTATTAAAATCTCTTTCATATCGATGATCAGACCCTTAAATCCTGGTTCAAAATTTCAAATTATCATTTATAATTTTACCTATTTTTATCATCGATTAATAATCTACTTGTTTACGTCTATATACGAGATATCTCTGCAAAACGAATCTAAATTCAACAATAATGTAAACTGTCAATAATTTGCAAATAAATTTGTTTTTTCCATTACGGTTGTGCTACAAAATGTTGATAAGATCATCAAATCATACTCTGCATTTTAATTCATAAATTTTTTTTTTATCGAATTTGATGCCACATACTTACCCTAGATTAATGTTAAATTTATTGGTAGAATAGATTGGACGATACTAGGTCGCAACTAAAACCGAACGATTAAGTTACCGATATCGAAAATTTAATAAAACTTAACGTTAATCGTTATCTATATGTTGTGTGTATATAGGTAGCACAAAAAAATCATTTGTATTCAATTCAAATGCTGATCTACTCTAATATTAGAATATTTTTTTAATCTAAATTATTCCAGATAAGATAAATTTATTGCACCGAAAAAATAGATAATAAAAATATTTCACATATTTGTTGCGCTCTTTTCGCTTGTACTCATACGAAGTTGCTCGTTTACACGCAAGATTTTCCACATCAGCCGAAAACTATTCTATGCGAAATTAATACAATAGATACGCCGAAATTAAATATCGAACACAAATATTTAATCAAAAGTGCACATAGTTACAAATATTTACGTTAGATGGCAGACATTAAATTAGATTAATACAGTTCAAGCCCATTTTGGTATATGAGCATGTTGGTCGGTTTGCATTGAAAATGTTGCAAAATTAAATTTACCTTCAGTTACCTTACTTTTACACGTGCGCATTCTCGTCTACAAATGAAAAGTTTACATAAATCGACAATTCACCCATACGAATAGTGCAAATCGACGCACAAAATAATGGGAACATAACCTTTCACAGCTAAAATCATTTTTTACTGGAAAAAGTATTTTCAATTGGTAAATTTAAAATCCGTTCGCACGCCTTTTACAATTAAGGGTGCTGTATTGGGCTTTTTGCACATTTAGTTCTAAGGAAGATCACTCGATCTTTTTTGCCAAACCTGACATATACACATTGCTACCCTGATGTCCATTCTCATTCTGAATTCAGAAAGCGATAAAAGTTTGCCATTGGTTACCGAATTTTTATATTGCACCGATCAATGTTACTGTCAAGTCAGCCAACACCACCCATGAAGTGGTTGTAAACTTTAACAATGATGCCCTGCTTTCAAACAAATTTGTCAATTGTAAAGAATTTTTTCCCACAAAACTGAATATAAATTAATGTTTTTGTATCTTTGTACGGTACCACAAAAATTTCCGCCGTATCGACTGTTGTGACATATTCAAATTATACGGATTGTCCTTTTCATCTCCATGCCACTTGGTAATTTGCAGTTATTCGTATGCGGTTTTTTTGAACAATTCATAAGCAACGAAAGCCTCGATTAGATAATTCCACAACTAGTGGAATTGTCGAAAAATAATTATAAAGTACGACTTTGTTTCGATGGTTCGCAACATGTAGAGGCATTCAAATGACAACGTTAGCCCATGCACCTATATTTGGTTCTGAAGCTAACTGATTTTTATCATCTTTTTCTTGTCCAGTATATCGCTCGAAATTATGACAGTATCCTGATATTCCTGACAATGTAAAAAGCTTAAACCCGCATTTATGTGGCTTCAATGAAATATATTGTTTCAAATAGTGCCTAGTGTTGCTTGCTCATAACTGTTCATCTACCAATAAATATTTCTCCAATGGCATTTTCTAGATTAAGCTTTGGAGCTCCTCAACTGCTGGTATTTTATAAATTCTGCACTCAAAAAAATATATTCTAAAATAAAAAAATCTAACTTTTGTCCATATCTCCAGTAATTATGAGTTTTAAGGTCATTCAAAGTCATCAAAACGTCCCCCGTGGCACTAAACAATTTTTATTATATGTAATTTTCTCCTATATTGCACCGTTTCCAAGATGAAAGCCAGGTATTTATTAAAAAAGACACCCTGCATACTCTTTGTTATTAAATCATGATTAAAAAAATAATTAAAACAACTGACTGTTGAAATTTTTAATTTCGTCCGAAAAATCTTTTTTGCGTTAGTAGAAATATTTTGAGAGTTTTTATTTTATTCTGAGAAGGAGATTCTCGATGTTGAATAGACTATCATTTTGTTCTTCAATTTTCATCTATTATGTCTAGAATTAAAGATGGCCGTTCTTCTTCCTCAATTTCGAGGCTCATCTTTTCGGATATTTTGTTAACATTAATTTCGACTTTATTTTCAATTTCATCTTTGTCAATATCATCCTCAAAATATCTGTCCAAGCATCCACAAATTTTAAAATTTCCTCTTCTGTAAAGCATTCTAGTGACATTTTCAATCAAGCTAATCCGAGAATCTGGAAATATTATTTGGATTTATAAAAATGTTCACGGTAAAGGCTCGATATTGCAAAAGTCGTTTAATTAATTTGTTTGATGCGTCATGCTATATAATAAATTAATTATTAAAACACAAATTTAATTGATTTATTTGTAAAATTTACGATCAATAGTTTCAAATTATAAAATTTTCACCATTAGCGTCAGGACATATTCGAAACTGGCACTTGTTACGAACCCAAAACTGTTCAATATTATTAACGGAGAGGGCTAGGGGACAGGAAGGTCTATATTCCGGCCCAAACTGCGGCAATAACCAGTCATTACATAATCCACTCTCGCACGTGGTAGGCTCAATGGATTCTAGGGTGAGATGACCATTGCGAGACCCATTCATACCAAGCTTAAGAATGTCTAGTCTAGATCACCACCTAGGCGTCCACGAGCGTGAAGTTTGTCCTAAAATTGTTTTTGTCAATTCAACGACTTATTTATTGACCAAGCAGCAATATTGTAGATGATTTTAAAAATATGAAAGGCTGTACATATATATTGTGGCTTATATCAAACTTCCTCTATCAAGAATAAGTACGTATACTGAATTTAAACGTGGTCGTACAATCACCGATGATGCACCACGATCTGGACGCCCAAATGAGACTGCAGAACAGTGACTCCAGAAAATATAAAAAAATCCACGAAAATAGTTTTGTTAACCGTAAAGTGAAGTTACGTGAGATAGCCGACATTGTAAAGATATCAATGGAACGTGTTGGTCATATTTTGCATGAACATTTGTCCATGAGAAAGCTGTGTTCGAAGTCAGTACCTCGTTTGCTTGCTCACAATGGATCAACAACGATAAAGTGTCATGATTTCGTGCGCTGTTTGAAGCTGTTTGAGCCCAATAAAAAGGATCTTTTTATGCGGTATATGACAATGAATGAAACATGGATCGTCCGAAGAGACCAAAAGCACAGTTGTTGGCTGGTAAGGTCTGTATTTTAGGATACACATGGTATATTTTTTTTTGACTATAGCTTGTGAAAGGAAAAAAAATCAACAGCGAATATTATATCGGGTTATTGGAATGAAGACATCGCTGAAAAACGATCACAGATGAAGAAGAAAAATTGCTCTTTCACTAAAATAATGTACCACGTCACAAGTCGATAGCAACAATAACAAAAATGTACGAATTTCACATTGAATTGCTTCCACATCCGCCATACTCGCGAGATTTGGACCCCAGCGATTATTACTTATTTGAAGATCTCATAAAAATCTCCAGTGAAAGAAATTTGGCTCCTCTAACTACAAAAATGCGATTATTCAAAATTTCCTTCAGCTTCAATTTTTCGAGTGATTAACAAGGCTGCGATCGAGGACCTTGAGATTTTTGCAGATGTACCATTCGTTTTATCGGCGATAATCGATGAGTCTGTCGTAAGGACTGACTGAGCGGTTTGAAATTGCGGACTTAAGTTTTCCCATAAAATGAAGCTCCCCCTGATTTTTGTCTGAAACTGGTGAAGTGGCCGCTTCTATGTGACTTCTACGTTTTCAATATAGACTTTTTTCGTTTATTGGAACAAATAACGGGTTGGGGGAAAATCCATTATTTTTTCGCTAGATTCCTTTAGTGACATATATTTCATGATGTATTTGTCGCCTTATACCATCGTAAGAAAGGGGGATTCATTTGCACTAAAAAATCCTTCGATCATGGTTTTGATTGATCGTTTTAGTTGTGAGTTATAGCGTGAGTTATTTTGCTTCGATAAAAGCAAAGACGCAAGTCAGGCGGGTGGTCTCGATACTGATCACAGCCAATGATGCGCAATTTTGGTTTCGTTGATTCCGTTCGGGTAATTTCGATATTAAAAATGTACCATGCACTGGAATGCCTATCGTCGAAAATGTCGATAAAATCCTGGAAATCGAAGTAGACTGGCATACCAGCTGTCGTAGCATCGTTCAGGAGCTGAAAATCGTCTTTCAAAACGAACCTTGACGGGTTGATGAATTGGCGCAGAAGAACGAGTTGACGCAAAAAACTTGATGGGTTCGTGATTCCAACTGCGAATACATGGCCAAACGGAAGGAAATCGAGCCATTTCTAAAGCTTGTAGTAACTGTCGACGAGAAATGGGTCATGTACGACAATATCAAGCGGAAACGATCATTTTCGAAGGCCAGCGAAACGGCCCAAACGGTGGCCAAACAAGGAATGAACTGCACCGATTGAAGGCAGCAACCTACCAGAAGTGGCCATATACAGCCAATTGGGAAGTTATTATGCATCCACTGGACCTGGCACCAAGCGAGTATCACTTTTTCATCTTTTTGTCCATGATAAGCGCTCTTGGTGCGGTGTAAAAATGGCCTGAAGGGAGTCTTGTAAAAACTGGCTATCTCAGTTTTTCGGTAGTAGGTGCAACTCATTTTAGAAAAGCGGCATAATGCAATTGCCTTCTAAATGGCAACGAGCTTTCAATAAAAATTGTCCAAAGGATGTTTCGAGTGCTAGGAATTGGTTGGATTGGGTCTTGGATTAAGGAAATTTTGTTTGGAGGGTCCTCCGTTGGGGCCCAGGTTTCGTTTTAAATTTTTTCATAAAAATAATTGAAAGTGGGTTTTTAAGTACCGGGAATCGAT
The DNA here is from genome assembly GCA_947310385.1 of Nephrotoma appendiculata. NCBI lineage: Eukaryota > Metazoa > Arthropoda > Insecta > Diptera > Tipulidae > Nephrotoma > Nephrotoma appendiculata. The sequence continues at coordinate 318,391,346 of OX371224.1, forward strand.
TGTGCTAGGTCTAAATTTCGGAAACAAAATGTACAGGGTCCTCCGTCGGGACCCAGGTTCCACTTTCTTTTCGTTAATTTCAAACGTTTTCCATAAAAATATCCCAAAGGATGTCTCAGCGTAAGGATATTTTGTTTACAGGGTCCTTCGTCGGGGCCCAGATTCGGTTTTTAAATTTTTTCTAAGTCTAAACGTTTTCGATAAAAATTGTTGAAAGGCGGTTTTTAAGTACTAGGAATATATTGTGCTGTCCCAATTTTGAGAGAAAACATTTACAGGGTTTTCCGTCGGGATCCGGGTTCCAAATTTACAATTTATTTCGGGTATATTTGTTTATAAGGTCCATCGTCGGGGCTTATTTTACTTTTTAAATTTTATCATCGTCGAACGGTTTTAATAAAAATTGCTAAAAAAATCAGGTTTCATATACCAGGAACCGATTGCATTGGGTCTTAGTTTTGGGAAATCTAATCTACAGGGTGCTCAGTCGGTACCCTAGTTCCATTTAAATTTTTATTTTTTTTTCTTATGAAATAAAGAAAGTATTAATCATCCAATGGATTTAATGTCCTCTTAAGGTCAATTAATACTCCCCTTTTTATTCACGCACTCACCCACCCATTCACCTACTCACACATTTACAGTATACCACCTGCACGTTGCAAGCTCCATGTCAACCTCCAACAGAGGGTGTAAGTTGTGTTTATTAACATCACCGATCGTAATCGGTGAAGAAAATTTGCTTTACATCCTGCCTCTGATGGGATTCGAACCCAGTACCTCCCGATCCAAGTGCCGAAGCTTTAACCACTGCGCCACTTGTACGGTAGAATGCGCACTTTCGATTGCGCACCAAAAATAAATTGCGTTGGGTCTCAGTTTCAAAAATCGCTTCTAATGTTAATATCAGCACCAACGCAAGCCGTTCAACCCCGTATTACTAAAAATGAGATATTTCTGTAAAAAAATCATAGAATTTCTCTGTATGTTAATCAGATGCTAGAGGACACCAACAAGTCTAACGATATACATCACGGTACCATTAATCGTTTTTGTGTGTTTGAAAGATTACGTCTTCGGATTTCGAAGAAGAAAGAAAGTTCTTAGTCGTTCAATATCAATAGTTTCTATATTTGTTGAATCGCGAAATTTATCTGTACATTAATTTAATTTTACGCACAATACCATATTTTGGTCATTAAATATTTTTCTGCAATTAAAAAGGTAATATACGATACCTTTATACCCAAATTACATATAACATTATTTTAAATTTTAAAATTCGTTATAACGAGAGTTTGTAGTCATAATGTCGAAAATTATTGTTTCTGATTCTGAAAAATTCTATGATTTCTTTGTGAATGGAACCATTTTGGCTCCATGAAGCCTTATTTCTATACCTCTCATTTGAAAAAATAGAACGCAAATGTCTATGAATGGGAATGACATTTCATGACTTCTAGCTTAGTATAATTTTAGAAATATTCGAAAAAAGTTAAACATCTTTGTAAAAAATACCAGTATATACAGTGGGTCACAGCCTAAATGATGCAAGCAAATTTTTATTATTTTTAAAGTATATATTCAAAAAATAATTATAAATATCTATTTTCAATTTACATTTATTATAAGCTTCAATACTAATTGTTAATTTCATAAAACAAAACAAATAAAAAAATTATCAATTTATAACAAAATAGTAACAAAAATAAAAATTTTCACGTATAAAAACATGTCACATCTAAAATGATGCATTCTCTTTATTATGAAAATAGTGATACATTTTATACACAAAACAAAATTTTCTATGAAAATAACTTTAAGTATCAGTTTTAAGCAACCTTTTTTACGATTATAGTTAATATAGTGTGTCAATATATGTAGACAAATAAGTGAAATTTTGTAATAATTGAGAAAATGGGTCGCCACACAAGTATGAAACTCAAGTATGAAGTTCGTCTACGGTTCTGCATAATATTGAAGCTTATAATAAATGTAAATTGAAAATAGATATTTATAGACTGCGGTCCAATTCGCGACTTATTTCAAATAAGTCGACTTATTTGACTTATTCAAAATGGCGGCTTGAAATAAGTAATCTGCTGGTCCAATTCAAATCGAGACCTTATTTGAACATAACCCTACATTTCATTAATTGTCAATTTACAGTTCACAGTTTGAATAATTAGTCGTCTTTTTTATTGTTTGTGAAAATATTTTTTGGAAAAATTATTAAAATGGAAAATCGTCGGCGTCAAATGATGTTACTGGCTATATTAGTAAATAGGAATATTAGGCTTTACACTAAATTCATCAAACATGATGTAGGAATACTGAAGTATTTGGAAACTCGTCTTATGCGAAGAGTAGGGTTTGAAATATTGTACAACCAACTTTAGCTTTGGAATTATATCAAAAATTATAATAGGGAATACCAATTTGGCAAAAAAACATTTGAGAGTTAGTTTTATTACTTTTCGAAATGTACTAGAATTGATATTAGATAAAAGTTCCGGCCATCAAAGGGAAATAGAACTCATAATGTTTCTCTTTTGGCTAGCTTGCGGGACAAGTTACAGGATATTATCTGTTGCTATGAACATACCAAAGACGACATCAATTAGAATTTGTTCCAAATATTTGAAATATTTTGAAAAACTTTTAAATAAAGTTGTTTATTTGCCAAATGACGAAGAGCTGGATGCGGGATAGGTGATGCGTTTGCTTTACGAGCAACGTCAAATGCATTCAACAAGGCGGTTGGTACAATAGACGGAACCCATGTGCAGTTAGCATCACGAAGAATATATAAATAGAAAGTTAGAGTATTCTATTCAGGTTCAAGGTAAGAATTTAATTTTTTGACCAAATAAGTTATATCATTTATATTTTTTGCTGCATGTGACCAGCAAAAAAAAAGTTATAGTTCTGTGCATTGGATTCCCAGGATCAGTTCATGATCAAAGAGTGTTGCGAAATAGCAACCCTTATAAATTTGAAAAGTACCCTCCCAATGGATACTATTTACTTGGAGATACTGGCTACCAATGCTCCGTCAATCCGATAGCAATCATGACTCCATACAAAGGAAATAACCTTACTGACGCCCAACTTAAATATAACCATCTGCACAGTAAGGCGAGGATCACAATAGAGCAAGCCTTCGGTATGTTGAAAACGAGGTGGAGATGTATTTTCCTTAGAAGCCTGGAACTTTCAATTGAGAGAAATTTCCAAGTAATAGCTGCATGCTGTATTTTGAACAATGTATGTGTCGCTACTGACGATGTTTTATCTAATGAAATCACACTAAAAGAAGAGGAAGAGTATCAAAATGTAACAAACATCGCAGAATCAGCTCTTCAGTACAGACACAATATTTGTACCTCAATTCTCTAGTAAAAATACAATTTAATTTTATTAATATAAATAAACATTTTATTTCATCACATACATATTTCAAATTATTTGTTAAATTCATCACAAATACTTAATTTCCTATAATAATTAAACTTAAATTATGAACTTAAAAATAATCAAACTATAATTAAAATTATAATTTGGATTTATTCCGAGTCAGAATCGGATAAAACAACCTCCGGGAAATATGTTTTACATACTTTTTTAATTACATAATTCATTTTTTTTAATTCTTTAAAATATTTTTGGTCTCTGTCCTTCATGTATTGCAGATCTTTTTGTTTTTGCGATGGTCTAGCACTTTTATTATTTCGCTTAAACGATCTGGATGTTGACGGCGTGCCTGTTGATGGTATGTCCGCCACAAATACATCATCAAGATCATTTGTCGATGGCGTATTTGTTAATGGCGTTTCTGTGTATGTGATTGGCTCTTCGTCCAAATATTCAATGTTGTAATCTAGCATCGACTGCAATAAGACCGTCGGAGCTATGTTGTGTTTGCCACCGATGAAATCATTTAATTTGGAATAAAATGGCGAATTATTTGAATTTATTTTATTTGTGGACATGCAGTGTCCTGTTGGAGGTTCTTTAAGTTTTTTTGTAGGTTTGAACCAGGTTTTTCCATTTTTTCTTACATTCTGTACCGCTTTTAGAAATATTTAAATCTTCGGCTAAATTCACAAAATTACTCACATAAAGTAAACTTACTCCCATAAAGTTTTTGGTACCACATTTTACCGTTTAAATGAGGAATCTGTTTCTATCCTTAAATCAATTAGTGCATGTGTTTCCTCTTCAGTCCCTTAAACATAATTCATGATTAAAACAAGAAAACGGTTCCGATTAATAACATGCGAAGTATAAAGTTTCCTTTTAGGGTTACTTTTATCCGCCATAATGGTCCAAAAAAAAATTATTTTTATTTTACAGTTAAACATTATAATTTTTCTACTGTCGTCATATATCAAAACGATCTAACGATCAAAAAATGTTTGAAATGTTATTTTTGTGGGAACTCTACAAAATAAGTCAAGAAAGTCTACAATATGTCTCCTCGTGAGATGACTTATTGTAGACTTTCAAATAAGTCAGTCTACACAAAATAAGTCATGATTTGGACCGCAGTCATAATTCTTTGGAATTAAACAAAAACAGGATATCTGCAGATATCCACTTTTCCAATTTTTATAACCAGTCGATGCAGAATTTTTAAATCTATTTATTACCCAGAACATGTTTTTTAACTGTTCATGATTTTCTTAGAAAATCAACAAAAAAGGCGATTGCCTGCAATAGAAATGCACTACGATTTTAAACTCTAAATGCGATTTTTCAACATTTATGCTTTTGCAGTTATCTTGTTTTTGTTTAATTCCACAGAATTGTTTTTTGGATATTTACTTTAAAAAAAAAAAAAAAAAATTGCTTGCATCATTTTGGCTGTGACCCACTGTATCTTACTAATAATGCATAAATGTCTGTAGTTTTTTTCAACTCGAGAAGGGTAATAGGTAAAAGGTTGACATTTGGCATGCTTTTAGGGTACGGTGAGTTAAGTTCATAGCCGTTGGAATTACATCGATAGGTTCTTCCTGGGCTGAGCTGTGGCCGATCAAAGTTTCAGAAACTTGCCATTGAAAATAAATGGGATTCAAAAATTGATATTTTTAAATTTTTCAACATAAAAATACAACTTATTACAATGTTTTATATTCGTTGCTGTTTTATCAATACTTTTTTTTTTTGCTATCCTCGCTATAAAGAGCGGAAGATTTTTAATGCATCTTTTATTTCTAATCTAATCAAATCATAAATTGCGATCCATGCTTCCATGGGACGCACGGGCTGCCAGTATATTATATATATACCAGTTGACCCAGCAAACGTTGTTCTGCCATATAAATTATTTATAGTGAATATTTTGGTTGTTAAATAAAAAATATCGAATGTATTGTAAGTGTGTGGGGATAGTTGAAGTTTAAATGGTCGACGTCCACATTTTTTGCTGTCAAAAAGGCTCTTTCTGCCAGCCACGCATGATTTATGTATTGTGTGCGTACATCGAAAAATATGCGGTCAATGAAAGCATTTTGCTAATCAACGTTTGTGCCGAAGTTAGTGGGCAATTTTATGCATCCAGTATTTTCATATACAGCAACTTTTCCATCGCCGATATCTAACAATTAATTCGAGTATGTGTCAGCGTGAACTTTTTCAACATTACGCCACAGTGGCGATGAGTTGAAGCAAGCATTGATCTCATCAGCGTATACGTTGAACGTGGAATGACGGGAAGTGTTTGCCTGAAATTTTTTTAACACTATTTGCCGTAGGCACTTGGCGAAACACACTTACACTTAATTATTAACACACTTACACTTAATAAATACGTTTTTTATTTCGACTTGTTTTTATCTGAAATCACCTGAAAGGAGTAATAGAGTGCCGCCGAATAGTTTGTCGTTGTTTTGTATATATTTGAGTGTTCTGTTCAACGCCTCTAGAGAATGCTTGTGTGCCATAGTGTATTCATCCCAGATGATAATTTTGCATTGTTTCTGCACCGTGGCCATGGACGATTGTTTGTTTTTATGTTGCACACGGTGTCTGGATTATTTTGAATATTCAGTGGTAGCTGAGCTGTTCTGCCTCCATCCATCAAAATTGCCGCAATGCCAGATGACACAACGGCCCATGCGATGCCATTATTTGATCGTATTTCGGCGAGATTTAACGAAATGAGAAATGTGTTGCCAGTTCCACCTGATGCATCAAAAAAAAGAATCCACCTTGTTAAGTCGAAACTGCCAGCATAATGCGGTCGTACATGATTTTTTGTTCATGAGTCAGTATGGGAAATTTCGAGTAACAATTGTTACCATTTCTGCGCTATCGTATACTGCATTGAACGATTCATTTCGGTGTTCATTAATTCAGTAGCACTCCGATTTTGCGAACTCATACCGAAATGACTTAGTGGTAAATTGGAAATGACAACGCAAAGATCCTCGATAGCAATCAATGATTCGTTGTACAGAGCGTCGCTCGTTGTAATCGTTAGATCGTTGCACCGTGTACGAATTCGATGCAATATTTGATAAAAACTGTATAATTTGCTTGCAATGAGGTGCTACCCGGGAAGTGGCCAATCATCATTTTTGTCAAAACTTTTAGATGGGGTGCTAAAAAGGCGGAGCCGTAATTTTGATTATATAAAAGATAGTTTTTACCAAAAGTCCTGTAACTTTAATTATTCGCATTAAAAATTAAGTGTGGCGTATTCGAGATCTATGATTGTATATTTACTTATTTATTTAAACAAATCCAGTCTGTGATTAACATGTATGATTTCAGATTATTTAGTTTAAAACAAAAAAAAAAAAAAAATCAAATTTTGATTTAACTGATAAAAATTTAAAAATAATTCTTCAGGATATTGTTGAAGTTGTCCCTTGATAAATTAAAGTCAAATAGGTCGTCGATGATGTTGAATGATTTAGAAATCCTATGAATGGGGTTGTTTTAACTATAGTTTGTAGAATGGTGTTCTAGTGCTAAAAACTCATGGTTTCGAAATGTTCTGCATGGCACACGAATTGAATGCTGTTTTTGAGATATTGGCCAAAAACTGAAAATAACTTAAATGGCTGCAGAAAATCAAAAAATTATGAAAACAATTTTGATCCATTAAATTTTCCGAATTATCTCAGTATACGGTGCAAATTTCACAAAATTTAATTAAGAAATAACGGAGTTTCCTCCAATTTAATATTTATTTATGTCGTGTAAAATGTACATTTCTTTAAATTTTCTATAAAACTTTATAAAATGTTTATAAATGATAATTAAGATTGTTATAAATTAAGCTTGTCAATAATTGTAAATACAAAATGTAAAATGTTCTCTTTGCAATAAACTCTTGAACTGAACGGATCAGTTTTCAAGATAAACAGTGCGTTACGACTTACGACTGGTAGTTTTATTGTATTTTCACTGGATACAACACGAGTTGCTACATTTACTAAAAGTCTAATTTGGATTCTGGGCAAAACCTAAATATTGGATGTCATTACATTTGGAAAATCGATCTACATTTTTAAGGACTGGTTATGAAATGGCCAGTTTAGTACAGCACGAACAAATCCTAGAATTTTGTACAAAACTTACTTTAAAATCCCTGATCAATAATACTTTCCAAATATCATCGATATTCGTTATGAAACGGCCGAAAGACGGAATATTGTTAAATTTCAAGGTTTTATATACCGAGTTCCTTAACTACGGAAATTAATCATCATCATGTTATTTTAAGGAGCGCTTTTAAGTTTTTATTCCGCTGAGATGTTATATTAAGTGAAAAAAGTGATACATAATGAATAAAAAATTTCCACAAAATAAATTCTCTTTAGTGATAGTGCTGCCACTTGCGGCGAGCAGTGCAATCTCTTCGCTATCAAATTTATTTTATCTTCTACAGCATATGAATTGATATGTTTCCCAAGATGTACATATATATGTACATGTATATACATGTATTCATAATAAAAGTAATTCGGGTGTTGGCCACAATATAATCGATATTGGCAAAGTGTGCATGATTCTATCTCACTTACCTTAATAGCACCTTTTTGTATTTAATTTTCAGGATCTTGGAATTAAGGCCATCATTCAAAATTTATTTATTGATCATAATTTCACAATTCAACCCGTAAAGGATTCAACTTTTTTTAGTCTGTCGAAAAATTATATCTAAATTAGATGGGTAATAATCAGTAATATCTAATTTAAATTATTCAAACCAAATTATGCCTTTCTGCTTATATTTGTTGTAAGCGTTACATAACTGTACGAAAATAATCTATCTCTAAATATAAATAGAAAGACACTTTAAGATAAGAGTGGGCTTTATCGAATTGTCTTAGATAATAAAAAATAAATCAATTTTATGTAATCAGCTAATTTGACGTGCGCGATCAAACCAGTAATCAATTTATATTCAATATTGGTTTTAAACCTTATCGTTTATGTAAGTAAATAACATAAAGATGGTACCAATATAAATTATATCACAGACAAACAGAGTTACTTATCAATCAAAATACGACTTTAATACCATAAATAAAATGCGAGTACTTTTGGCGAGTTTGATCCAGAGTTGGTGATAAGACTAACGTTTTATATTTCGATAACTAATTTTTATAAAAAAATCCCAACATTTAAATTAGTAATTAATTAATTAGGAGGCCGAGACTAAGATAATTATGTGATAAAGGCGATAGTGGATCGATTCGACAAGTTTAATAAATTTTAAATTTTAAATTTTAAACTAATTTCTCGCGTACCTTATTTAGTTTGGGTGTGCTCTTCAACGGAGCAAGAATGTTTCGGTTAATATTTATTTGTGTTTTTATTGGATTGGTCAGCTCGCAAAGGATAACCAATACAAAATTTTATAAGCATCGTACAACGGATCGACGTTTCGACAGTGTTACTAATGGAAAAACTAGTGAACCATTTGATATTAGCTATTTGTTGCCCACGGCGACAGTACCACGACGTTACGATGTTCATATAACAACGGATATTGATCAGGCGATATTCGATTTTAGTGGAACTGTGAAAATTTTAATTGAAATTGTACAAAATACAAATACAATCACTTTACATCAACGGCAGCTGGAAATTACATCGGTTCGCCTGTCGAACGCAAATGGTGTTGAAATTCCATGGATTAGTGTTATGTACGATCCGCAAAGGGAATTTTTAGTGGTTACTGCGAATGGCATATTAGCGCAAAATGGATTATATACTTTGGAAATTTCATTTAATGGAGTGCTACGTGGTGAACTAGATGGCGATTTAGATGCTGGATTTTATCGATCAGTTTATACCGACCTCGAAGGCAATCAAAGGTGAGTTTTGTCTGTTTCCATTTATTCATTTTGCATTTTGTCAGATTTTAAAAAATGTGTTATTAGTTCTTGAAGCTGGGTTCGCATAATGTGTGATTTGGAAACTTTTTGGCGGGAACAAGTACCTTACCTTCATTATTTCACTAAATTATGTTAAATCCGGATTGTGATGTGCAAAGTACACTGATACCTCGATTTACAAGGTAGACACGTTCTATGGATAAACCTGTAAATCGAAATCGTGTTAAAAGAGACAAAGCATTCATATTAAAACAGTATATGGGTTCAACTACACTTAGAACCATGTAAATTGAGTTAAAAACCTAAAGAATTAGAATTCCAATAATTGAATAGTTTGAACTTACATGTCTAATAGAGAGTACCATTAGTCAATTTTAAAATTAAATAACAATTTAATAAAAACGCCATTTTTAAGTCAGCGTTTTTTAATTCGGGGAGCCTTAAATTCGTTTTGCTTAATATTTAAATAAAAAAAATTCACGTTATATAAATTAAAATAAATGAAATTTTGGGTTATTCTGGATTGATAATTCGCTAAGGCATTGTGATTATACTTTGATTAGTTCAAAGTATTTTCAATATTTTTGTAGTTTGGTCACTGCAGTCTGATGAGACGACCGAATTTTTTAATACTAAAAATTCAATGTTTTCATTAGTTCGAAACCAAACTTCCATCTTCTTGATAACCTCACTTTGATGTAAAACAAATGAAATTAAATTTAACAGCCTTATTCCTCTTCGAGTTGCTTGTCGTTGAAAGTGACTATAAAGCTCAGTTATTTAAATGTATGAAAATACAGTATGAAAAATTAGCCAGTTGCCGCCACGTCAATATGTGACAATAAGTTTTAAATGTCCCAAATACACCAAAACCATTTAAATTATACATTTCAACGGTAGTGAGCAAATCAACTTTACTTATTTCATTGGAAGCATCAAGGAAACAGCCTGAATGAAAGTTGTACATACAAGAAAAACTTTACATAGCAATTAATAAAGGCAATGAGACAGACAACACGAGCTTACAAAAAGCCCCGATTTTAGCCAAAACCATGGAACTGTCTTTGATGACGAAAGATGTTTAGGTTAAAATTTAAAGAAGTATTAAATATTTACTCTACCACCATTAAGCATCGAATGAAAAAGAACATTTTAAGCGATAATGAAATGTTGACTTTGATTATTTCAATTTCAGGAATTACCATAATTTATTTAAGAAATATTCATCATGTAGAGTCCAATAATGTTGCTGCCTTCACAACGACATCGAACAATTGCATAAGAAAATAATTAGCGTCCTACTTTGGGAATTTTACAACAACAATGCCATATGTTTCATTCCAACCAGAATAGTTGTATTCCAAATTTGTGTTGGAATAGGAATAAAATTATTCTGTACGCAAAGTTATCCTATTCACTACTTGAGCAACTGTTTCGAAAATTAAAATTTTACTGTTGGCATCTTGATATAATAAAAGTCAACTTAACATTTATCAACAATAAAATAAATTAGATGTTTTTTATTTTTATCATATAAAGAACCAAATGATATAAATTAACGATACAAAAAATGAACTCTGATGCTAAATTAATCTGGGGGCTATTATGAAATTTTTTTCGATTTCGTAAAATACGAAATCGTAAATTCGATCCGCCGCGAATATTCCTATTATGAAACCTTTTTCCGTCGTAAAATTTAAGACCATGAAGTTTGCTGTTTTTGTGTTGTTTTAGCTAAAATTTCAACCATCAACAGATTTTTTAGATGGGCCGACTAACAAACAAATGTTGGGTAGGGTTGAGGCGCATTTAAAAAATGTTTATTTTTTTACGCTATTTGCGCTATTTTTACGCTATTTGAGTAGTTTGACTGTGCCAACATTTTTTCCATAAAAGAAATTAAAATGTGAAATTAGCGACCATCGGTAATTGACCTACAGGAAATTCAATAAAAAAGTTTCAAATAAATTGTAATAAATTAAACTAGTCCATTTTTATAAAATAATTGAGTAACTTACGTTTTAAAAAGTAATTAAAGTATTTTATTTTAATAAAAAAAAAAATAAGCATACGCTATTGTTTTTATAAATACGATATTCGTCACCTATACAGCAGTCGAATTTTGACATTTCATTTTCGTAAAATTCGATTTCGATTTTTTTTTTTTTGGTTTCATAACAGGGCGGATTTACGATTTTCGAATTTTACGAAAGCAAACAAATTTCATTATACGAATTTTCACGGCGGATCGAACTTTACGAAATCGAAAAAATTTCATAATAGGTCCCCTGTTAAAAATAAACCATATTTTCGTCAAAACGCATAATAAATATTTGTTATGACATAAAAGTAAATCGCATGCTTCGTTTGATTTTATTAAATTTTTATACCAATCGATACAAGTATAAACAAATCGCTTAGCTGTTGCTTTGGACACAAATTTCATTCCTATTCGAATAGGAATAATACTTCCCAAAGTAAGACCATAAATGATTTTCGAATATCAAATACGATTACTAGATCACAACTAAAATTACCAACAAGAGTCAGTGCACAGTGACACTTATTATCAAAATTAGCTGAATCTCAAAGAGACACAACACAGACAGAAGCCTCTAGTAGCACGGATCTTTTCTTTCTGAAGAATCTTAAAATTCTTGCTTTCTCTGGCCAACATAAAAATGCTTGTATTCGTCTTCTGTACTGTACTATCTCCTGTAATTCGTCTCCTGGACTTTTCGATACGGTTTCATTACATTGTTGTCTAATATTGATTCCTAGGGCCAAATCGGCAGACGATGCTAAAGACGCATCTGCGACTAAAGTCACTCTTTTGGTATTTTTAAACGAAGCTAAAATAACAAAATGAAGCGTTTCTTTAAATTGTAATCATGACTGAAGACGTCGATATTGGTGGTTAAAGTCGTTGTTACATTTGACGTTTTATACCGAATTTATATCCCTTTTTCTACCAGAGAATTAAAAATTTGCTTTAATTTAAATGCAACCCACACAACTGTGTGAGTAAAAAATGACAAATAAATTTTTGAGATGATTCTTTTGCATTACCCACACAATGGTGTGGGCAGACAGGAAAAGGAATATTTTGAATTTCAAAGATAGATTGTTGTTGTTGTGTTTTTATTTAAGATATTGTTTTTGTCAAATAATATTTTGTTTGTGTTATTAGTGTTGCTTTCCTGTAATAATAAATTTTATTTAAGATAAATAAAATAATTTTGGTTATCTGTATCACTCGGTATGACCCATTTATTAATTTCTTCGTGCTCGTCGTCTAATGATGCTGATTATTTTTTTTGGAAATCGGTAAAAATAATGCAGAACTCATTTTCCAGAAAAGAACTGACAATAACTAGTGCATGGATATGTAGAGTTCAAAAGGCGGTTTCATTTTTCCATTAGCAATTTGGGTTACTTGGAAAAATTGGTAACAGAGCAGTTGGCTAACGTTGAGAACAGAGGATTTCCGTAAACCATAAAACAAAAAATTATTATTGCTTTGCGGTATTATGCTACAGGCTGTTATCAAACAGTGTCGGAAAATTTGATGGGTGTTACGCAATCTACCGATTGTATCACCATACACGAGGTATCAAGAGTATTTGCGGGATTGTCAAGGCAGTTTATAAAATGCCAGCCTCTCCAGAAGAACGTTTAAAGTTCCATCAAGAATATTATAAGAACAAAATTCGAAGGTACATAGAGTGTATAGGTGGGTGCCACTTTCCCATAAAATCACCTGAAGAACATCAGCAGAAATAATTATAGAAACCGGAATGCATTATCAATGTGTGAAGAGCCCTAATTCTCTAAGCAGTAAGATAATTTGTAAACGTATTTATAAACGATAATTAATCTTGCCCTTTTACATTCGCATTTTCTAATTGCACTACAAGATAAAATTTAAAACGGTTACGATAAATAAATGTCAAAACTTATGTTTAACAAGTTATGTTTAACTTAGGTTTTACACCCTTATGTGTAATAAAATAAACAATTAAAGATTTTTAATCACTTTCTTTTTATGTGATAATTGGTTTTATTATATAAAATATTGACAGCACCTAGTTTCGACTTTGTTTATTTAGACTTTGAAGGCCCATAATTAACGTTCCCAATTAAATTTCAATATTAATTTTATGAATACAAGTTGTTCTAAACAGCATCTGTTTACAAACAATATAGTTATCAAGATGTCATGTGTTGTGGTCTGGCTAATTTTCCAGGTGAAAAACTTATACAATAATTTATCTTAGCATTTTTAAATCGTATTCTCTAAACATTTTTTTACCCAAGATATGACTATTGACGTCAAGTAAATAAGATAACATTAAACGTCAAAACGAAATTTCAATTAATTTACAAAATTAAATTTAAATTCTTGCATATACATCAAAGCCATTTAGAATCACACATAGCCCCAAAAACCATATTGAAATATAGTCTGAGTCGGAAGTTATTTGAAATAAAAATCAAGATACGGTTAGATAATGATATAAAACAAATCAAATTTTTGAAAATGTTCTTTTACAACAGTCAAATAGGTATAAAGAAATATTTCGTATGGTAAAGTCGTGTACAATATAAATCTTATATACAACTAGCTGACCCGGCGAACTTCGTACCGCCTCAAAATCAATAAATGTTGCTTAAGGTTATTATAGCTTAATTAAATTGAGTTTTTTATTAAGATAAAATGTATTTCTATCTCTCTCTCTCTCTCTCTCTCT